>JBBPBX010012631.1:4009-43375 GCA_038048925.1 Garcialebias charrua | reverse complement strand
AGTCATGTAAGTTTTGTAAAATGCAAGTACTGTCAACTGTTGTATGTTCTCCTGATTTAAAAAAAAAAAATATATATATATACCCGGTATATATATTAATGTTTCTGTTAACCTAATTTATATATGGATATTTCTGTTCAGTGCCCTGAGACGACTTCTGTTGTGGCTTGGCACTATATAAATAAACTGAACTGAATTAAATCTGATGAACCAGATTCTACAAAAACATTTATATTTAAATCTCGTCCTCTGGACATTCAAAAAACAAAGCAATCTTATAAATAGATATTTATAAGACTGAGCTGAATACAGCACCTCAGACTGAAGAAATCTTTTGGATGAAAGAAGAAACGTTTCTACATTTTTTTTTTATTTTTTTGAATGTCCAGAGGACCAGACTTTACTTTTTTGATGTTTCTACCTGGATTATTGAGCATGCATCAAGATATCTATATTTAAAATGCTATATCTTTCTTCATCATTTGATGTATTTGCGCTCATTGTGGATTTGTTTCTTGTATACGGATTATTTTTTTCTTGTATACAAATTCTTTTGTTTTAGCTTTTATTTAAAGTTTAGCTTTTATTTAAAGTGTAATGCTTGTTTTGTGATTTGTACATCTGTGGCTTAGAATAAAGTTGAACCAAAGGTTCTTTTTTAAACATGTTTGAGGGAAATGTTCCTGATAATAATTTAGTCTTTTTATGCTTTTTCAGCTGAGTTAACATTAATTAACTGATTATTTAATAAAGTCAAAGTGAAAACAGGATTTCATGATAAAGCCGGCACCGTTTATTTTTAATCTTCACTGATGTAAAAAAAACATTTTTTATACATAAAATGTTTTTAAAATAACAAGAAAGTTCATGCTCAATAGTCCAGGTATCAAATCCGATAATTCTCAATCAGGTCATCTGGACAGTTTCTTTTTAGTAGAAACGTTTCACCCTCACTCCAGATGAAGCCCTTTGGAGTGAGGGTGAAAAGTTTCTACTAAAATGAAACTGTCCAGATGATCTGATTGAGAATTATCGGATTTAAAAAATAACGTTTCCACCCTCCGTCCTGGACTCCCGGTCCTCCCGCCTGCCTGGGCTTGGAATCTGGCCTTTGTGAGCACACGAGGCCGGGGCTCGGGGTCTGGCCTCACGTGCTTCAACAGGTCGGCAGCTCGTATGATCCTCCGCGGTGACTCTGCTCACTCGAATTTTGCCTTCGGTCACCAAACACAAAAAATACCTGGACTTCCGTATTAAACAAGATGTTGTCATTGTTTTTTTTAATCTTAAAAATAGATCCAGCCGTTGCTCCGCATCCCGAGAAATTGCAAATGGCGGATTGGTTAGAAGTTTCTGAAATCCAGAGACTCCTCCCTCTGACCAATCAGTGTCCTGCGTTCACGTTTCGGTCCAGAGTCAGCTCAAGTGAGCTCGCTCAGTCCCACCAGAGAAGCAGGGATGAAAAGAGGGTTCAAATCAGCCTCAAATCAGTTAAAAATACTAGCTAAAGTATTGATGCAAAAGTGTTCTTTTCGTGGTGCGCTGCCCTGAGTTGGGGCTGATTAGGAGCAGTTCAAATGGGGCATAGGTCCTCCCTTCTTGAATATTGTTCCATGTCATCCACTTTTTGCTCCAGCTTGGCTATTTTTATTTATTTAATTGATTTTGTCTTTTTAAATCTGCATAGCTATTAGTGACTTTACTTCTGCACTAAACCACTCAGTTGTTCTTGTTGTGAAGTTAATTTTGCCAATTCAGCTGACATAAAATTTAGAGATTTCTTAATCTCTTTTGTATTGTTCGTGGACAAATCTTTGTATTTTGCACTAGTGAAAAAACTAGGTGAAAAAAAAAATCTTTAAAAAAAGAGGGTCATTAGAAAAACCTGAACTATATTTGATACCCTGACAGCTTTTTTCCTTCGTTTTGAAACATTGAGAAGTAGGGCTATCACATTTGCTTTTCTTTCTGAGCTTACTCGCTACAACAGTCCTTACTTTTTAAAATAAAACTCATTGTTTGGTTGTTCATAATAACTATTTTGAGTTTACCTGTTTAGGTTATAGCTATGAGCGACTGGATGGGTCTGTTCGAGGGGAGGAACGGAATCTAGCAGTGAAAAACTTCAGCAGCAAGGAAATCTTTGTCTTTTTACTCAGCACTAAAGCAGGTAACAGAAACACAAGCGTTCAATAGATTTTTTTGGTAATCTTTGAAAAGAAGGAAAATAAACCATAAAAAATGTAATTTAATATTTGATCAACAGCTGTTTTCAGACATCTTTGGCTTGGCCAAATTTTCAGCCAGTTGTTAAAAGTCTGTGGTTAAAGAATTTCAACTTTTGCCTCATTACGGCTCAGTGATCCTGCATTTTGTAAGTGAGCATTTCTTCATATCTGTATCTGTGGCCGAGTTCATAGAATCAGCAGAGAGGGGAAAAAAAGACAGATCAAACAGAAATAAGAAGTGCAGTAAAATGAAATGTGTGTGAACAATGTCATCCATTTTTCTCTTCTTTCCTTTATGTTTTGTGCGCAAAGTGTGTAAATAAGGAGGAAGAAGTTTTATTTCCTGCCACAGCTTTTTACTTTCTAAAAGATAAAATCATGGTTCCAACATGCAGAGCAGAGTCATCACAAAAAGTAAAAAGGCACATGTGAAGTTTTGCTCTTTGGGAAAACATCATCTTGTCTTTACCAGATTATAAAAGTAAGTTAACTAATTAATAACACAGTGCCATTAATTTATCAAAACAAACCCAAAACACATGGTGTTATGTGAAAGACCAAGTCCATCCTATGGTTGTAGAACCTCCTTTAGTAGCAGTAGTGTCCTTATCATCTGTGAGACTTTCCCAGTCTCAAATGGTTGTAAGGAATTTTAACCATCCCATTTTTACATTACTTACTGTTACGACCGTAAAACAGTCAAAAACATATTCATGGACACTGAACACAGAAGAAGTTTTAACATAAATTTTATTAACTAAAACTAAGGGTGACCAAGCTGGTGAGGTCCCTTCTGGCTTCTCCCACCAGGCCCGGAGCGTCTTCTCCTGGAACAGCGCCCTAAAAAATCTTAATTTTAATTTTATAAATTTAATAAAGTTGATGAAGAGAGCAGCTACCTCTGTCCCAGACTGGAAATAAAAAACAAAGAGGTAAAAAAACCAAGTTAATAAGATTATGATTAAAAAAAAAAAAAGATTATTTAGATAATAATAATAATAATAATAATAAAAGAACAATACCTCTTGAACGGTTGAATCACTCTTCATCATCAGGGCAGGGCTTTAATCTGGTTCAGGGCTTGTTGACAACATCAGTTAGTTTTTTCATAAAGAGCTGAACTTTTTGAAGTGTTGACGTGATGAATGTCTCATAGCGACGCTCAGTAACTTTAAAGCCTGCGCTGATTTCATGATGGCAGAGCTAGTTGCAGTTAAAACACAACTAACAATTTAACATGTTTAATAAACAAAAACTGGCGACATGAAGTATTAATGTTGATAAACTGGTACAGAACAGTCAGCTAACGCTTCACAATGACAAAAAAAATTGTATTTTCATCAACTTACCGAAGAAAACACATCTGAACCATCAAGAATAAACTACGTGAAATAGTAGAACCGCTGCTGTGTGGAACTTGGAGCCCCTCCATGACCCACGTGACTTCCGCATTCCATTCTTTCTATGGGAGTCTATGGGAGTGTCGCAACTCTCTCTTTATAGGGCTCTGGTCCAGGCCAACACCTAATGTCCTGCCCCTTCTCTGGACCCCACCCCCAGAATGGCAGCCAGGGAACCGGGGGGCTGGAGAAAGAAAAAGGAATAAGACCTACAAACCTTTTCCACTCTCTTATAAACACTTCATATGCACCCTAAACACTTTGGCGATGATGTTGATGAGATGAATGTTCGGTACTGCACAGCAAATACAGTACACACAATATAAAAAAACAGGTTTAAAAAAACCTGTGATACTGTGAGGCTGCAAAAAGTGAAACGCGATTTAGCAAGGGACGACTGTACTATAATGGTCAGCGGCCCCCGCTGACCCCTCGTCTGCTCATGCCTCTGCTCCTCATGCCACATTTCTGGCCATCCTGCCATAATCCTACCTTCATGCTCTGTGTTCTTCTGCCCATGTCACCTACCATAGTTTCTGCCCCTCATGCCATTGTTTCTGTTTCCCCACTGTGTTTAGCTTATCACCCATCTCTCATTGCTCACATCTGCTCCTGTCAGTCAACCATTCACCACGCCCCTTCATACTAAGCATGGCAATCAACCTTCTTTCCTTGCACCTGTTCACCTGCCTTTATAAGCTCCACGTCCACACCAGTCGGTGCCAAATTACTATACCTCTCATGGTCTTTGATGTCAAGCCATTCTTGTTCCTGTTCACCCCTGATGTTCATGCCTTGTTATATGGATTTTCGACCACACACCTTGCCTTTTGGATTCCCTGTTTTTGCCTGCTCCTTGTCTGGTTTTGGACTCTGTTTTCTGACCACTGTACAGACCTTGTTTCTGAGTATCACAACTATGCCTCACGGATCACGACTTGGCTCTGGTTTCTGCTCTCTGTCGTTCTGTTCATGACCCCTGCTTCAACAACCGGACTCCGTTTTTTTGGATTTGCCCCCCTACGGACCATACAGTACCAGTTTTGCTCCGCAGCTGCTCTGCCAGCGACGTCATCGTTGCCACGCTGACAGGTGACTCTCTCCTTCCAGCCTATGAAGACCTGGTAACTCAGCTTATCCTGACTTCTCTGTCTAGCAGCAAAAATAAAAAAAGCTGTTCTTTTGTACTCATGTGTCTAACTTAGGTGGCTGTGGCTGAGCGGGAGGCGGATGTGACTGACTGGTTAGAGCAGTTGTCCTCCAATGCAAGAGTTGGGGGGTTTGAATCCACCAGCAGTCATATGCCGAAGTGTCTCTGGGCAAGACACTGAACCCCTCATTGTCAGATGTGTGTCCCATTGGTGTATGAATGTGATAAAGCACTGATTAGTCTCTTTAGAATGATTTGTTCAATTAGCTTTGTAGAGATCTTAGTTCTGTATGAATGGGTAAATGAGGGCACAGATTGTAGTGTAAAGTGCTTTGAGTGTCTTGATAAGATAGAAAGGCGCTATATAAGGACAGTCCATTTACCATATTTGAATCCAAAACCCGGTCGTGACATATACTGTACTTTATTTTTAAAATAACTTTGTAGTGTTTACAGTGTACATAAACAGTTTAGTGTAAGCTGCAGTTTGATTTGGCTTCATTAAACTATGGTATGTCTTTTCAGGGGGTGTAGGCATGAATCTTACAGCTGCTGACACTGTCATTTTCGTGGACAGCGACTACAACCCTCAAAATGATTTGCAGGCTGCAGCACGCTGCCATCGGATTGGTCAAAACAGGTAATGTGGATGGAATATTGTTTCTAACAAATAACACAGCAGAACGAGCCCTGATTAACTGTATTACAGCATTTTACTATTCATCAGAAACACAGGTTTGCCTTTAAAAACTGCTGTTTGCTGCTGTTTTCCCACCAGATGTAGATGTCATTAGGGTTATCTGTAGCAGCCAGCAGTGCTATCTGTACCTCAGTGTGAAAGAGCACTTCCTGTTTGCAACACAGCTTTGCACTGTAAAAACATTGTTGCACCTATTACCTATGACGGGAACTTCCAGTAACATTTAGACTGAGAAACCTCTACTTTTTCTGTCCCAATTTGTTTTGTTTTATAATTAATTAAACTTTATTTCTAAAGTTTTTTTAATTTAAACAAAATATTTTAAACTGGTTTTAGAAACCATATTGATAGGGTTTGATCAGTTCATGACTAAAGTATTTCATTGAAAAAAAAAAATTCTTTTCAGGAATGAGTTATCCGCCATTACTAATGTTTTGAATCTGTAAAAAATCAAGTTGTTGCCAATTTTGATGGCTCTGCTTGGTGCGTAAAAATGTCCCTACTGTTATAGATGGGTGTTTCTCTTCAGCTGTCTTTATATACTGATGAAGATTTAAACAAGCAAATTTCTAAATTTATATTAATATTCCACAACATCTATTGCCACTGCTTTACAACTCTGGACATGTGTTTGCATTTCAGACACCCTCTGTATTTTTCAACAATTTTATTTTGAATTCTTTCTAACAAAAGTTCATCGAAATGTAGCTGGATCTCAAAAAGACTTGATGCTGCTAGTTTGTGTCATTTTTCTTATTTCTTTGGAAATATTTTCATTATTCCTATAGGATATTTTAGATAGTGTTTATTTGATTCTAAAGACAATACAGTAACTTTGAAGGAACATTTTTCAACATCATGAAGTTTTCTTTTTTTTTTGGTTGAGGAACGATTATCACAGCTTCAGTATAGAGCTTTGAATTAATCTCGATTTGGATAAATGGAGTTTAATTCTGACATAGTTGACAAGCTAAAAGCTAGCATTAGTGTGGTTAAGACCAAAGTGAGTTATTTTGTCTTGAAATAACTCAAATCTTCAAAGTTTATTAGCAGTTCATGCAAGCACATTTATAGACCTTTAAATCACCATACATATAAATTTTTGCACCAGATTGTTATTTACATAAAATTATCTTGTTATTGGCACAAATAGCCACAGTATCAAGTTGGAGCACTTCTGGTGCAGCCCAAGGCATTTCCAGCAAGAATATTTCTGTAGAAAATGTTTGGTGCGCCAGGATGCTCAAGGCATGTGCTGACCAGCTGGGGAAGCCTCTCCAACATGTCTTTAACTTGAGCCTGCATCTCGGGAGAGTTCCTGTTACATAGAAGACATCCTGCCTCATTCCGTTTCCAAAGAAGGCACACCCCATGGAGCTGAATGACTACAGGCTGGTCGACTTGACGTGATGAAAACCTTGGAGCGACTTCTTCAGGTTTGCCACGCTGAGGACCCTCTACAGTTCACGGTAGAAGATGGGGGTGTATGATGCCATTCTCTACCTTATGCACAGGGCTTATGGTGTGGTTACACCGAACAGCTTTTCAACCTCCAAAAAGCTCTTCATGCACGCAAGTGGACGCACTTGTGAATGCAGCGTGCGCAGACCTGAACGCCAGAACGCGAAACAGCTGCTGGGTGTGTGGGAGGAGCTTACCGGTATACAGAGCCCTGCGCACAGAGTCCTGCGCACTCCGCCAGGCGAGGAGCTTTTTATTTCCGTCTCTGTGGAGCAGACTTGACTGGTCGTGAAGGACTTGTCGCGAACACACAGCTACAATGAGTTTCTCTTCCATAGTACACGACCTTGCGGGTCTTTTCTGTGTCCCACAAACAATACGTCACATAGTGCGCGCGCACCCTCGTTTCCGCGTCACATAGGGACTCTCCCCGTCTCTTCTCCTCCTCTCTTCTCCCCCTCTCTTCTCCACCCGACTCTCCCTGATTGGTTGACACACCAACCAATCAGGTAGAGTTGAGCGGCGTTTGAAAGTTTGAACCGCGAAATCTTCAGCATGTTGAATGTGCGGTTTGGAGGCTGAAGCCGGTTCACGTGCACGAAAAACGCTTCCCAGCACGCTCAACACGTACGCGACCTGACGCCAGACGCCAAGACGTGGCTGGAAGCGCGTCCACCATTGACTTTACATGTAAACTGGACGCTCCTGCTGCCAAAACGCTGATCGGTCTGACTACACCATTACTCTCACCTAGACAAGGGAAACAGTGCTTTGAGGGTCATGTTTTTTTGTTTGTTTTTTTACCTTTCCGGTGCCTTCAACTCTCTCCAGCGCCTGCTACTGAGAGACAAACTTGAGGAGATGGAGTTGGACACACATCTGGTCTCCTGGATTACAAATGTATCTCACTGAGAGACCACAACATGTCAGGATCAGGGACTGCATCTCCATTAGTGGTTAGCAGCACAGGAGCACAGCAGGGGGTCATGTTCTCTCCAGTTCTATTCACCCTGTACACATCTGACTTCAATCATAACTCAGAGACATGCCACATGCAGAAGTACTCAAATGACACTGCAATCATTGGGTGTGCACCGGAGAGGGAGTACAGGACCCTTGTTGAAGGCTTTGTAGTGTGGTGCAGATCTAACCATCTACAGCTGAACATCAGTAAAACAAAGGAAATGGTAGTGGACTTCAGGAGGCCTGTGCCTACCGGAAGCCAATCTCAATTGAGGGGGTCAATGTGGAGGTGGTGTGGACCTACAAATATCTGGGCATACAATGGATGATAGGCTGGACTGGTCAGTGACACTAACTACCTCTACAGGATGGGTTAGATCAAGCCTGAGGAGGTTTGGGTCCTTCAGTGTCTGCAAGAAACCACTGCTGCTGTTCTCTAAAAAGGCTAAGTCTGGTCCTCTGGACTTTCAAAAAACAAAACTCAACTTTTTTGTTTTGTTTTGTTTTTTGAATCTACGTTTTTGTTTTGTTTTGTTCTTTTGAATGTCCAGAGGACCAGACTTAGCTTTTTTAGATTTTTCTACCTGGATTATTGAGCATGCATCAGGGTAAAATTAAACATGTTTTAAAATTGATTTTGGAGCTTTTAGAATCGATTCTGAATCACCAGGATTAAGAATCTAGATTCTTTAAAAAAATGGATTATTTAAAAAAAAAATTCCTGCACCCCTACTCTGAATGCTCTTCAGCCGCTTGCTTGAGGGGAGAAGTTGGAACAGACTGTATTCAGGATGAGTGGAGTCCTTCATGATGCGGAACGCCCTCCCCCTGCATCGTGAAGTGTAGAGATCTGAGTTGGTGGGAAGGCTGTTCCCCACAGTCTTCTGTGCAACCTTAACCACCCTCTGCAGAGCCATTCTCTCAACAGCAGTGCAGCTGCCGTGCCACATGGTGATACAGTTGTAGAGAACGCTCTCCACCACACAGCGATATAAGCTTCTTAGGACAGAGCTCCCAAGTCCAGCTGTCCACAACTTCCTGAGGAATTAGAGATGCTGGTGGAACTTCTTGACCAGACAGGACGTGTTGGCTCTCCAGGTGAGGTCATTGGATAGATGCACCCCCAGGTACCAGTAGCAGGAAACCACCTCCACAGCTGCTCCTCTGATGTGTAGGGGATGAAGAGGATCCTTGTCCCTTCTGAAATCCACCACCATCTCTTTGGTCTTCTTCACATCAATGCAGAGATTATTGTCTCTGCACCAGGTGATCTACCTCCTCTGTGTTTGGACTATTCGATGTTCGTGATGCGTCCCACTACTGCTGTGTTGTTCACAAACTTCACCAAATGGCAGCTGGATTGTCTAGCCAAGCAGTCATATGTCAGCAGAGTGAACAGGAGGGGGCTCAGCGTGCAGCCCTGAGGTGAGCCAGTGCTGAGAATGATGGAGGAGGAGACAATGTTGTGGATCCTGACGGTCTGAGGTCTGTTTGTCAGGAAGTCCAGAATCCACTTCCCCAGTGTGGGACTCAATCCAAGAAAGGATAACTTCTGCACCATGGTCTGTGGGATGATGGTGTTGATGGCCAAGGAGAAATCTGGAAAGAGAAGACTGATATAAGAATTTCTGCTCTCCAGGTGGGTGAGGGTTGTGTGGACCACTGATGAGATGGCGTCAGCAATGGAGCTGTTCCTTCTGTAGACGTACTGATATGGGTTCAGAGTGACGTAGATGGAGTACCATACCATACCAACTTTATTTATATAGCACTTAATGCACCCAACAGGACCAAAGTGCTGTACACACAATCATAAAATACAATACAATCATAAATTACAATGCAATCAAGGGACTAAAAACAGTACTAAAATTACTAAATTATGAATACAATAAAACAAAGTTAAAACATCTCAGATTGTACCAAAAGCCAAAGAAAAATATGCTGTTTTTAAGTCTCTTCTTAAAACCCAAGTGAAGAGGCCTGTCTTATGTCTAATGGGAGGTCATTCTAGAGCTTAGGAGCTACCACAGAGAAAGCACGGTCCCCTCTGAGCTTGCGCTTTGTCCTCGGTACCCTCAGAAGCAACTGGTCAGCTGACCTGAGCGAACGAGAGGGTGTGTAGTAATGCAGCAGCTCTGACAGGTATGGAGGGGCATGGCCATTTAGAGCTTTAAAAGTAAATAAAATTATTTTAAAATGAATTCTGTAACGCACCGGCAACCAGTGCAAAGAAGCCAAAACAGGGGAAATATGGTCAAATTTTTGTGTACCTGTTAAGAGTCGTGCAGCTGCATTTTGAACCCTCTGAAGCTGGGAAGTACATGAATCACTAATACCTACATAAAGCGAATTACAGTAATCTAGCCGTGTGGTCACAAATGCATGGATTGCTGTTTCAAAGTGCTGTCTAGGAAGGATGGCTTTTACTTTGGCTAGCTGCCTCAAATGAAAGAAGCTGGATTTGGCAACTGCTTCAACTTGAGACTCCAGCCTAAGACCAGCATCCAGCTTGACCCCTAGATTTGTAACAACTGGCCTAACATACTGAGCCAAGGAGCAATCGGACAGAGAGTCTTCAGTCGAACTGCCAAAAATCACCACCTCTGTTTTGTCTTCGTTAAGTCTCAAGAAGTTTAGGGCCATCCAGGCCTTCAAATCTTCCAAACATAAGAACAGAGACCGAAGAGAGGTTGAGTCTGCTTTCTTTAAAGGTACGTAGATCTGTGTGTCATCTGCATAACAATGAAAAGCAATCCTGTATTTCCTAAAAACAGAACCAAGTGGAAGGATGTACAACAAAAATAGAAGAGGGCCCAAAACTGAGCCCTGCGGAACACCACATGAGAGCGGAGCAGAGGAGGACCTATGTCCATCAAGACGGACACAAAAAGTACGCTTGGTCAGATAAGATCTAAACCAGTCTAAGGTTATATGACCAATGCCCACCCACTGTTCTAAACGTGTGATTAAAATGTTGTGATTCACTGTGTCAAACGTAGCTGATAGATCCAACAACACCAAAACAACGCAGTCACCAGAATCAGTCGCCAAGAATATATAGTTAAAAACTTTTAAAAGAGCTGACTCTGTGCTATGAAATGATTTAAAGCCGGACTGAAAAACCTCTAAAATATTATGTTCAATGAGATAGGCCATTAGCTGATTATAAACTACCTTCTCAAGAATTTTCGAAACGAAGGGCAATTTAGAAATTGGTCTATAGTTCGCCAGGACAGCAGTATCCAAGTTTGATTTCTTAATTAGAGGCTGGACAACTGCATGTTTCAGATTTTCAGGAACAGCACCTGAGGACAGGCTACTATTCACAAGAGCAAGGATCGAAGGACCTATAGTAAGAAAAACTCATTGAATAGTCGAGGTGGAATAGCATCGTCTGGAGAACCAGTTGGCTTTAAGTGGCTAACGACCTCCTGCAGGGAATGCAAAGTCACACATTCAAAGCTATGAAAAATAGCAGAGCAAGGCACAGTATCTACAGGGTCATGAACAGTGGGTATGATCTGGGCCCTAATAGAAGTGACTTTCTCAACAAAAAAGTGTAAAAAGCTTTCACATACAGCAGGGGAAGTCTCCACTATAGTACCATGTGGGGCATTTAAAACAGAGTTAATAGTTCTAAATAAAACAGTCCTTGATGTGGGTCATGACCAGCCTCTCAAAGCACTTCATGACTATCGATGTTAGGGCTATAGGTCGGTAGTAGTATAACGGTACACATGGTGTATTGAACCGTTTCGGTACAGCAAGTTTGGTTCAGTCCATGTGCGCACCGTTATGGTTATTTTTTCACTCATTAAATGTTATTAATGAGAGATTGTTTGCAACGGAACTAAAGTTCCTAAGCGTGTTTCAGCATGGCACTATTTATTGTTGCAGAGTCTTGCAGCACGCGTTGCATTAGCAGTCTAGCATCTCTTTGCGGTCTCCTGTTTGGGAACATTACGGCTTTCTTTTAAAAGACAAGTGAACAAATCCAAAGCTGTGTGTCGACGTAATTTCACGGAGAATGGATCTGTAGCAGGCAACATGTCTAACTTGTTAACGCGGTTGAAACAATATCATCCGAACCTGAACGTCTCTTCTACAGAATGGCAGCTTGGTTGGTGCAAAGATTGGTAAAAGCAGCATTTAAACAACCTTTATCAGGTACGTCAGATCAGTCCAAAGCAATAACACACAAGTTGTAAGAGTTTTTAAAGCTATGGATCTACGTCAGAATTCTATTTTTGATGCGCCAGCTTTAAAGTTATTGAGCCCTGCTGTCTACAACATCCCATCACGTCAACACTTGTTGTAGTACAACAAAATGTTGTACTATCACTTTATGAAAAAGCTAAAACTGCCCTGCCCTGATGATGATGAGCGAGAGAATATTCAACCACGTTGTAGAAATGATGGCCATTCAAGAAGAGGTACCGTATTTTCCGGCCGAAAACTCGCTCCGCTCCATAAACCGCATTGTCCCAATTATGTCTAATAACTTGGAAAAACCCATAAAGGTGTCGCACCTCCGTATACGTCGCATCTATTTTGCGTCACCGCTGACGCGGCGCGTATGTTACGCGTCACCACCTTGCTGTAAATGGCGGCCACAGAAACGTGCACGGAAGGACTTTTAACAAGATTAACACGGTAAAAAATTATTTGTTTGCTGAAAATTATAGCAAAGATGTGTCTTAGCTTAACCTTTCCTTAATAAATTCAAGTAATTGTCAAATCAGCTGGATTTAAAAAGTAGTTTCGCTACGAGCACGCGCACGGGTGGGACCGATGCATTTCTTTAAAATTTAGCAAGATAAACTCTTAAAAATATATTATTTGTTAGCTGACATTATAGCAAAAGTGTTCCTGAGCTTAACCGTTCCTTAATAAATTCACGTAATGGTCAAATCTGCTGGATTTAAATTGTTTCGCTTAGACGTCTTCCAAACGGTCGCAAAAATAAATTATAAATAAATTGAATTTTAGCTCAAACATCTCCTACAGCTAATGGGTTGTAAATATCCATCCAGTGATTACTTTCTGTAAGTTTCAACAAAATCTGTTGTGTGGTTCTTGAGCTATTTTGCTAACAAACACTAGTTCAGACCTACCTGCAGAGTTCAGGAGGCCGGGCTGCGACCGAGTGAGTCAGAGCAGAGGAGGCTTTTTTCGGACACATGAGCTGGGAACGTTCGGTGGACCCTAGCGGCCGAAAGTGGTACTGTTGCCCCTAGCGGCCGAAAGTGGTACTGCTCCATTTTTTTTGTCAGAATGAATGGAAACTGTCATGTCTGAGCCAAAAATTGGTCTAAAAATATGGGAAAAAATCCATAAATATGTAGCTTCACCCCATAAGTCTCAGGACATGAAAATTACTAAAAAAAAAAAAACTGCAACTTATAGGCCGGAACATACGGTAATGTTATTTGATTATTACCTAATTAACTTTTTTAATTTAAAATCATCATCTTATTAACTGAATTTTCTTCACCTCTTGCAGTCTAAGGATGTCACTGAGTTTCTCTTCAGGGAAATCATTCACCAGATCACCTCCTAATGAGAAGTTTGCGATGACTGACCTCTTTGAACTTTTCTAGGGACAGGTGGGATACTTCCCAACTCCCTTCTAGAGCAGGTCCAAGAAGAGGTTGTGAGTACAGGGCTTGTTGTGAGTACAGGGCTTCAGGGTGCCCTTCCCTTGAAGCTGACTCTCTTCTTTGATGGAAAGACAATGAGGCCAAATACACCCACACTGCAAAATTAGCAAAGTGCTACCTCTCTATTCCTGCTATTGTTGCTAGTGAGAGGATTTTCTCCACCACTGCAGATAATGTCACTGCAACTAGATCTTCTTTTGGCAGAAAATGTGGACAAGTTGGTTTTTTTGGCCAAAAATTTAAAACTGGATTAATTAGATTGTAAACAGTCTGTTGCTGCTTATTGTTCTGGTTCCGACTGTTCTGGTGTTATTAAGATTTTTATTATTGTTAGGATAGTTTATTTATTCTAAAGAGTGCAATTTATTTAAAATATCATTCAAATGGGTTGTTTTTATTTATTTTTATAAAATGTATTGTTTACTTGGCATATTTTCAAAATAAACATTTTGTAAGTCTTTTATTTTTGCCATTTTTGTTGTTACATCCCATGGGGATGTCTTTTTATTCAGGCCAGAGTGATGTTTAGTGGTGTTTTGGGGTTTTGGGAGGCTGATTGGCTACAGTTGTTGCTCATTAAAGCATGCTGTAGGTGGGTTGATTGCTCCCTCTATATTAGGTCCAAGCAGCAGAAGAAGAGAGGAGTCCAAGCTGAGAGAGGTACATGCAACGGAAGAGAAGAGGTCCAAGGCAGCAGCAGAAGCAGAGCAGAGGTCCAAGCAGCAGAGGTCCAAGCAGCAGACGCAACAGAAGCCGAGAGCAGTCCAAGCAGCAGAGGTCCAAGCAGCAGAAGCAAGAAGAGGTCTGAAGCAGCAACAGAATGAGAAGAGCCATGTTCGAATGAAGAATCCAAAGCAGCAGCAGCTGAGGAGTCATGGCCGAATGTTGAAGAAGCCGAATGTTGAAGAAGCCGAATGTTGAAGAAGCCGAATGTTGGAGAAGCCGAATGTTGGAGAAGTCGAATGAAAAAGCTGAAGCCGAGAAAGCCGAACAAAACCGGAAAGAGGAGACTGGAAGCAGCAGCAGCTGAGAGTCGTAGCCGTATGATGAAGCCGTATGAAGAAGCCGAAAGCAGACTTGAATGAAGCAGCCGTGAGGAGCCGAAGAAGAAAACTGTGCCCTGCTGTCCGTTGTTGTTGTCGTTGACCTGGTGCGACCAATTGCTTTGTATTCACTTTTTCTGTTTACACTAGGTGGGACCCTTTGAACATAGTCAGGTACTGTCAGGCGGATGACGGCTCCGTAGGAGTTAGCCGCCTGTGGTATCCATTTATTTCTTTTCATTGGCTCGCCAGGGCCATCATTATTTTCATTACTTTTGTTTTTTGTGGGCTGGAACACGTTGAGGAGTGTTTTCTCTCTCCACAGAACAGCTGCGGTGCGCCCTGAGACGTGCCACCGAGAGACCAAAAATAAAAATTCCATCCATCCATCCATCCATTGTCTTCCGCTTATCCGGGGTCGGGTCGCGGGGGTAGCAGTCTAAGTAAGGAGGCCCAGACTTCCCTCTCCCCAGCCACTTGGAGCAGATCCTCCGGGGGAATCCCAAGGCGTTCCCAGGCCAGCCGAGAAACATAGTCCCTCCAGCGTGTCCTGGGTCTTCCTCTGGGTCTCCTCCCGGTGGGACGTGCCCGGAACACCTCACCAGGGAGGCGTCCAGGAGGCATCCTAACCAGATGCCCGAGCCACCTCAACTGGCTCCTCTCGATGTGGAGAAGCAGCGGCTCTACTCTGAGTCCCTCCCGGATGACTGAGCTTCTCACCCTATCTCTAAGGGAGAGTCCAGACACCCTGCGGAGAAAACTCATTTCAGCCGCTTGTATCCGAGATCTTGTTCTTTCGGTCATAACCCAAAGCTCATGACCATAGATGAGGGTGGGAACGTAGATCGATCGGTAAATTGAGAGCTTTGCCTTTTGACTCAGCTCTCTCTTCACCACGACAGACCGGTACAGCGCCCGCTTCACTGCGGACGCTGCACCTATCCGCCTATCGATCTCACGCTCCAGTTTTCCCTCATTCGTGAACAAGATCCCGAGATACTTAAACTCCTCCACTTGGGGCAGGACCTCCTCCCCTTATGCAAATGTGAATCATATAATTATGGATTGTGCAAATTCATCTAAAGGTCTTGACTTCACCAACTTCAATAATCTTCGTCCGATCTCCAATCTGCCTTCCAAGATCCTTGAAAAAACTGTTGCTAGTCAACTTCACTCTCACCAACAACAACATTTATGAAGAGTTTCAATCTGGATTTCGCCCCCACCATAGCACCGAAACAGCTCTAGTAAAAATTACTAACGACCTCCTTCTTGCTGCTGACTCTGGTCTTCTGTCCATCCTCATTCTTCTGGATCTAAGTTCTGCCTTCGACACCATCTGTCATTCTATCCTCCTCAACAGACTAACCTCCATTGGCATCTCAGGTACCCCGTTAGACTGGTTCAACTCCTATCTCTCTGACCGCACTCAATTCATTCAGCTTAAATCCTTCCGTTCCCAGTCTTCCCCTGTCTCCACGGGTGTCCCCCAAGGCTCTGTCCTCGGACCCCTCCTCTTCATCATTTACCTCCTTCCTCTAGGTCACATCTTCCGCAAATACGGCGTCCATTTCCACTGCTATGCTGATGACACGCAGCTCTACTTGTCATCAAAACCTAACTCCACCCACCCACCCTCCATCCTCACCGACTGTCTCAATGAGCTAAATCACTGGTTTTCTAACAATTTCCTTCAACTAAACAGCAACAAAACAGAAATCATTCTTGTTGGTACCAAAAACTCTATTTCAAAATCAGAACATCTTCTCGTCCCCCTTAACAACTCTCTGCTATCCCCCTCCCCTCAGGTCAAGAGCCTCGGTGTCATCCTCGACACCACTCTCTCCTTCACTTCACACATCAACAATATTACTCGGTCTGCCTATTTCCACCTCCGTAATATTAACCGTCTCCGTCCTTCTCTCACACCCCGCTCCACAGCCATCCTGGTGCACAGTCTTGTGACTTCCCGTATTGACTACTGCAACTCCCTTCTCTACGGCCTCCCCAACAAATCTCTCCACAAGTTACAGATGGTCCAGAACTCAGCTGCCCGTGTCATCACTCAAACCTCCTACTATGATCACATCACTCCTGTCCTGCAGCAGCTCCACTGGCTCCCGGTTAAATCACGCATCATCTTCAAAATTCTACTCCTCACGTTCAAAGCTATCCACAACCTTGCCCCTCCTTATCTATCTGACCTCCTACAAATCTCCATCCCATCACGCTCTCTCAGATCCTCCTCTTCGCTACATCTCCATGTACCCTCTGCCCGCCTCTCCACCATGGGGAGCAGGGCCTTCACCTGCTCTGCCCCTCACCTCTGGAACGCTCTACCGCCAGACCTTCGAAACACCACCTCCCTTTCTCTGTTCAAGACAGCCCTGAAAACACATCTCTTTAGACTAGCTTATCATTAACTTTACTAATGTATTTTTATTATCTTCGGGGCGACCGTGGCACAGTGGTAATGGCAGTCGACCCCCAATCGGAAGGTCGGAGGTTTGAGTCCCGCATCCGCCCACCATGTGTTGTTGTGTCCCTGGGCAAGACACTCAACCCCGAGTTGCTCCCGGTAGGTCTGGATAGCGCCCTACAAGGCAGGCTACCACTAACGGTGTATGAATGTGTGTATGGGTAGATGGCTCGTATTGTAAAGCGCTTTGGGGCTCCTCAGAGGGGGCTGGAAGGTGCTATATAAATAAGCTCCATTTACCATTTATTTACCATCTTCCATTTTATATCCTTTATGTATTTTATATTTCGATTCGTCGCTGATAATGTTTGCTCTGTATTACACTGTATTGGTTTGTTAAGTGTCCTTGTGTGTCCTGAAAGGTGCTTTTAAATAAAATGATTATTATTATTATTATTATTATAAAGGAAACTAACAAAGAAGAAATAATGAATATAGTTAAATCATTTTCTGAAGAGATCAAGGGATTTTGTTGACATGGATATGAAGCTTGTAAAGGAAATAATGCCTTATATTGTTGAACCGTTTACGTACATATGTAATTTATCTTTTTCATCTGGAAGTTTTCCAGACAATATGAAAATAGCTAAGAAGGTACCTCTCTTTAAAGATGGCGATAAAAGTATGTACAGTAACTACAGATCCATTTCCTTATTGCCACCATTTTCAAAAATTTTAGAGAGGCTATTTGTGATAAGACTAGATCAATTCCTTGACATAAACAATGTTATAAGCAACAGTCAGTATGGTTTTAGAGCAAAAATGTCTACCTCACATGCCATTATGGAACTCATAGAACGAGTGACTACTGCTGTTGATCAAAAAAGTTGTTGTCTTAGTCTCTTTATTGATTTAAAAAAGGCTTTCAATACTGTAGATCATACCATTCTTATTAATAAATTGAGTAAATATGGTGTTAGAGGAACTGCTCTGGGTAACTAGCTATCTCAGAAATAGAAAACAATTCGTACAAATAAATGATGTTAAATCTGCTCTTTGTAATATTACTTGTGGAGTCCCTCAGGGCTTTATAATTAGTCCAAAATTATTTGTTCTGCATATAAATGACTTGGCAAATGTGTCAGATCTCTTTAAATGTATCCTCTTTGCTGACGACACTACGTTTCTATGGTAACAATATGAAGCAGATGTCCGAGCTTGTGAATAATGAACTACTAAAAATTCAAAATTGGTTCAAATCAAACAAATTATCCCTAAATTTGGATAAAACCAAGTATTCAGTACAAAAAAGGAATCTGCTGATGTTACAATTAATATTGATGGTGTGGAAATCTGCAGAGTTAGTGTAATAAAGTTTCTGGGGGTCATTATCGATGACAAATTGACATGGAAACATCATATCAATTCTGTCAAGAAAAGGATAGCTAAATCAATTGCAGTTCTGTATAAGGTTAGGAAATTGTTAGAGGATAGAGCTCTGTACTTGTTGTACAACTCAATTATTGTCCCGCACATCATTTACTGTGTTGAAGTTTGGGGTAAAGCATGTAAGACATTTACCGAGCCGGTTTTTGTCCTACAGAAAAGAGCCATAAGAATAATCACTGGGAAACACTACTGTCACCTATCAAGTGTTTTATTTTACAAATTGAAGTTATTAAAATTCCATGATTTAGTGGACTACAATATTCTTTCAGTTTTGTACAAAGCTCACATAAATGAATTACCACCAAACATTCTAACACACTTTCTTAAACGTCAAAGTTGCTATAATTTAAAGGGAATTGAGATTTTTGTGAGACCGAAATTTAGAACCAGTTTGAGGGGTCGGTCAACCTCGATCCAAGGAATTAGATTGTGGAATAATTTAGAAGCTGAAATTAAAAATGCAAAATCAATATCTTCATTTAAGAATACGATTAAAAAAATAAATTTGCAAAAATATATATAAATTAATTTATCTTGTCTAGTTTCAAAATTGTTAATTACATGTGTTGTTCCTTTTTGTCTTCTTGACTTACTATCATTATTATTATTACATATTTTCATCTCTCTTTCTTGTTGCTTATTTAAGTTTTTTTGTTTGAAATGATTTGTTCTGTACAATGGGGGCAGATAGAATAAGATACTCTCTTCATTCTGCCACCCTTCATTTTAAATGTATATTGCATGTCTTGTGTCATGTGTCTATTCAAATGTTGTGCTATTTTTATTTGAAATGAATGAATGAATAAATAAATAAATAAATAAATAAATAAATAAATAAATAAATAAATAAATAGTATATATATGTTGCGTTTACGTACGTGTTTGGTGTCGTTTTATTTTAAGCTCAAAGGGGCGTTCTTTATTCCTTCTGAAGGATGTTTTCCCACAGTACTTGAATGCAGCATGACTTACTTTCTGCTCTTCCCCTTCCTGTTTGATGCGTTTACGGGCGTTCCGCTATCAAACCAATAGCGTTTCTGATCACTCGACGGAGAGGAGGAGTTTTGTATCCGAGCTATAAATTCGTCGAGCTGCCCTCTATCGTCCGCTCTTTTTCCCCAGACGAAGGTGTCCTCGTAGTGTCGGTTCTGTTTTTCTATTCTTTAGCAAATCCTCTAAAATAAACTCGCAAACATGAGCAGGAAATTCTTCGTGGGCGGAAACTGGAAGATGAACGGCGACAAGAAAAGCCTCGGTGAGCTCATCCAGACCCTGAACGCAGCCAAGGTGGACCCTGCTAATGTCGGTATGTGCGGATTTGAACAGCAGCTGGTCGATTTCATTCAAAACATTCAACGCCTTCTGATTAATTTAATCAAACTAAAAATCCCGATGTTCGTACATTTTTTACATTTCATTTCGAAAACAAGCTACGTTTATCGACCGAAATTTCTCGGTCATTCCATAACTAAAGGACACCTTTAGCATCATAAACCTCAAACCGTTTATAAAAGCTGCATTCTGCGTATTTTTTATTTATTTATTTTTTCCTTTCAATGACTTAATTAAACCTCTAAACAATCCTGAAGGCCGGCAGGGACACAGATGAAGGACGAGCAGGGGTTTTTCCATAATGTCGGAGGTGGGTGTTGCGTTTTCAACAGCACGTAGTCCAGCTACTGTCAGGGTGCGTTCAGGTTCACCCCGTGGTTACCGATGCTTCATTCATTCCACAGCCTGCTGCGTAAAGTAATGAACAGCAAAACTATACAGTCTTAGTCACGGAGGTTTCAATCAAAGTAGGAGCGCAAGTAAAGCTAAATTAAATAGGTTTTTGTCTATCAGTGGCTTTTAGATTTTGTTTTTCCTAACGTGACCTGAATGCATCGCCTGCTGTCTGCTTCTGCAAACCAGAAAGAGGCAGCAGTTGCAGGCCTTCTGTCTCTCAGCTCATTGAATGTGTTTATGCAATGCAATGTGCATTATGCAACTCTAATATTGAATTGGACAGATCCAGACTGGATCCCTTCAGGTGCAACTGTGCATACTATTATTTGGACTTTGGTCTTTTAACAAATCCGCCCCACAAACAGTGCCAGACTGAAATCCTAGCCGAGTCATTTCCCCACGTCAGAGTTCATTTTCACCCTTCAAATATTGTTCATGTTGTATATTTGATCCATTTGACCCCTTTGAACCCGGGCTCTTGACTTGTCTTGACCTCTGCAGAATGCAGCCCTTCTGATGACCTTTAGAGACTTGACTCAGACCTTTTTTAATGCACTTGACTCGGATCCAAGATAAATGACCTTTACTAAACCAATAATAACACGCAGTGTCTAATATAGATCCTCATAACCCCAAATATATAGTTACATTGTGAATGTCAGTGTCTCCGCTTGTCTTGAAACGTTTTCTACTTATATCATGAGAGGGAAAAAAAAAGCTTTTCAATGCTATTTACTGCATAATTTCAGGTGTTTGTGGCATTCTATTTATTGCATCCAAACAACTTAAAAGCATACATTTAATTGTTCCAATTTTAATGAATTAACCAGTTTAAAATCTGCATTTATTGATAAGTATTAGTCTTTAGTTTTAATGGTCATCTTCACATTATTAATACCTACTGTATATAATAGGCAACATTTAAATATGGACTAGAAAGCCTTAACCTAACCAATGTGTTCTACGTTAACAGAGGTGGTGTGTGGTGCACCATCCATCTACCTGGACTTCGCCAGGTCCAAGCTGGACGCCACGTTTGGTGTGGCGGCTCAGAACTGCTACAAAGTTTCTAAGGGCGCCTTCACTGGGGAGATCAGGTAATAAGAGTGTGTGTGTGTGTGTGTGTGTGTGTGGTTTAAACGCACAACTGTGACAAGTTTGTGTTCATTCTGTCCATCCTCTGCCTCCAGCCCTGCGATGATCAAAGACTGTGGTGTCAACTGGGTTATCCTGGGACACTCCGAGAGGCGCCACGTCTTTGGAGAGAGTGATGAGGTAAGTCTACTGTAGGTTTGCTGCAGTCAAATGTAGATTTTCTCACATTAAACCCAAAACACGAAAGTTTACATTTACTTTCATCCTGCGTGGCATCAGCTTATTGGTCAGAAGACTGCTCATGCTCTGGAGAGCGGTCTTGGCGTGATCGCCTGCGTCGGCGAGAAGCTGGACGAGAGGGAGGGAGGCATCACGGAGAAGGTGGTGTTTGCCCAGACTAAAGTCATCGCAGGTACGCAGCTTCCATTATCTGAGCTGAATGCTTAATGCTGAATACTTGCAAAATCCACATTTACCGTACGTCTTATCTCTTTGGCAGACAATGTAAAGGACTGGAGCAAGGTCGTGCTCGCTTATGAGCCCGTGTGGGCCATCGGCACCGGCAAGACCGCCTCCCCACAGCAGGTAAATATTAACAACTGCTAAATATTTCAACACTAGGACTAACGGGGTTGCAGCCTCAAACACGTCTCCTGTGTGATATCTCAGGCTCAGGAAGTTCACGAGAAACTGAGGGCGTGGTTGAAGACCAACGTGTCTGACGCTGTGGCCAGTTCAGTCAGGATCATCTACGGAGGTGAGTTCACGGTTGGGACGGATCAGGGAGAAATGTCACGTTTTCTGAAATCAATCTTTTCACCTATACTGTATCAATGCCGTTTCCCAGGCTCTGTAACTGGTGGTACCTGCAAAGAGCTTGCCTCCCAGAAGGATGTTGATGGTTTCCTTGTGGGCGGAGCCTCCCTCAAGCCAGAATTTGTTGATATCATCAACGCCAAGGCATAAAACCCTGACGGGATGAGCTCCATTCAGAGGATACGGTTCCCTCACCCCTTACTCTCATACTTCCTCCCCATCTTTTTATTCAAAGTAATTGTGTATTGTTGTCATCCCCCCCATTTTTTTTCTTATTTTTGTCAAAGAAGGGACAGGCTGACACATATATTGTACTGCACTGATAAGTCTACTGAGAACAAACTTCTGTAAAGGCTGACGCCTAGAAGTGGACGGGCAGTCCACTCCCTTACTTGAACAGTTTACAAACTTTTTTTTTTAGGAACGGTGTCACAGCACTTGTACCTTTTGTTTGTCTTTGTACTGGTGTCTTTTTGTGTAAATGTGTATCTGTGGCTTTGACCTCCCCTGTAGATGTGCATGATCCATTTCTTACGTTACCCATAGTGTGGCCGTTAATTAAAGGAAAGAACGGTTCTAAGAAAATACTATAATAAAGAGTTTAGGCTATTTCAGTGTGCTGTTATTTTTGCCTTGCTGAATTTTGTACCTTGAGTTTACCTTTACATCCAAACATTACTCGACTGACGACGATACATCAAAGCACTACTTTGCTTTTTTATCCCAAAGCCGAAACACAGCAAATAAGTTTTAAAACTGAAGAGCTGCAGCTTTGCCTGGTACAATTTAATTTGTTTAATTTAATTTGTTTAATAAGTACTTCGCTGTAGATAAAGATTTTCCTAAATACAAAAAAAGTTATTTTGGATTGTGTTTTATTAGAGGCTAATTAAAGAAGAAAACCTGCTAGTTTGGCATCATACAGCAAACAATTATGTTGCAAGACATATTTCTACTGCAGTTCAGGGGCAAAACCTTCTTTGCAATCTGCAGTAAGCCAGGTTCTGGTAAAATATTAGCTCCTTCATATATTTACAGGCTCTGTCGTACAATCTCATTGTTGAAACGTCCAAAGACATGAGCTAAAACTGCTGATAACATAAAGCAAACATAGACGATTTTGTACAGTAAACAAGTTATATTTAAGTTTTAAAGATCTGTCAGGAGGAAAAAGAAGGAATTATGAAACTACAACATTGTACAACTATAGTTGGATCCAGAAAACCTTTTGTTCCCAAAACATTTGTCAAACCAAAAACTTTCAGTCAAACCAAAATGTGAAGGCAATTAAGAAAGAGTACATGTCCTGATGCATTCTCAATAATCCAGGTAAATGACAACTGTGGAATGGTGAGTAATAAATATCTTACCTGTTATAGATGGCTCTTCAGATTATCTTAATTTAAAAAAATAAACTTTAATTTTGACCGGATTGAAAAGCAAAAGGCAGAACAAAAGTTTTATAGCAGATAATGCAAGTGCTATTTCAGCTTTACATTAAATGTTAATTTACTGTTCAATGCATGCATTTAACAAGGTTGAGTCAGGTTCTCTGGACCGATTCTTTTGTTAAAATGTTTCATCTTTTATTCAAAAAAATTCTTCAGTCCATCACCTGCTGGACCTTGTTAGGAGTCATCATCACTCTGTACCACAGAGCGGACAATGCCACCACACACTTAAGAGCCAGGGAGCAGGATAAATCCCACACAAAACTGACCCTGGAGCAATGTGGACATTCTAACTGGGCCTTCCTGAAAGGAAAGAAGAAACCAAAATGACTCCAGCTATTGGGTGAAAATTAGAGTCCCATGGTCATTCAGTATGTTGCAAAAGTTTCAGAGAAACTGATATGTTTATTTTCTAAACATGACATCCCAGTGGTTTACAAACCCCAAAATATATTCTGGCAAAGACTAGTTCATCCCAAAGATCCAGTCCCCCGGCACAGAGTAATATTGTGTATGCTGTTCAGTGTCAGGACAGGAGGGCTGTGATCAGTCTTATATCGGGGAAACTAAACAGCCACTGGCCAAAAGGATGGCCCAGCACAGAAGATCAACATCATCAGGTCAGGACTCTGCAGTCTACACTCTGGTCACTCTTTCAGGGATGAAGATGAGAGGAATGATGGTTTGAGAGAGGAGTAAAGGAGGCCATCTTTGTGAAAAGAACCTGTTCAACCATAAACAGGGGCGGAGGCCTCCGTGTTCCAACTGTCCCCCTCTTACAATGCTGTTATTGCAAGTATCACCTTGCCCTCTGTGAATAGCAAGCAACCATCAGGGCACTAACGATCAACATGTTAGGCTGATGGTCCTCTTTTTTTGCATGTCAACAACTAGTTTTTGATATCACCAGCAAACTTGTTGATACACTGTGAGAATATGTTGTTTATAAGACTGAGTTAGTTGTAACTCAGACTGAAGTATCTTTTGGATAAAATATGAAACATTTCAACAAAATCCATCCAGAGGACCTGACTCAATCTTGTTATAATGGAAAGTATTACAAAAAACCTCAAGAATCTGGATTTGTTAAATATCAGAGTCAGAGAATCTTTGTCATTTGCACCGTGGTACATGTGATGAAACGAGATTATGTACACAGGGTCCCAGTTACGTCATTCAACAATAAAATGTAAGAACAGAAATGACATCTAAGATATGAACTAAGAAAAACAACTAAAAATACACTAAGCACTAATATCATAGAAAAACATTACTCCAAACAGCAGCACGAACATGAGTCTGTATGAGCAGATGGGCACGAATGAACACAGCAACATGAAACAGATCAGTAGCAACATGATGTAATTATTCACAGTGATTATTCTGGTTATTTATTCATGAAATATTTGTTATATATATAATTCACTCTAAAAAAAAAAGCCAAGTCTGGTCCTCTGGACATTCAAAAAACAAAACAAAGCAAAAAAAAACTGTAGAAACGTTTTGTCTAGTCTTTCGGACGAAAGACGAAACGTTTCTACAGGTTTTTTTGCTTTGTTTTGATTTTTGAATGTCCAGAGGACCAGATTTAGCTTTTTTAGATTTTTCTACCTGGATTATTGAGCATGCATCAGGGCATATAATTCACTACATTTTTTTTAAGTTTATTCATTTTATAAGAATGAAATACAACAAATGACATATATATAAAAAAATGAAAAGAAAAAACATAAAATGAAAGGTAGCAGAAAGGTAGCAGATGAAGAAAATATCTTGTTAAATCTGCTCCTTTTTTCATCTAATACAAACTAAGTGCTCTATAATAACTACTAAATCATAAAATTTCAGTAGATTCATTTGACAAAACAATTCATTAGATTACATTTTTACTATTTAATGAAACCAACTGACTGATGTTAATGTGCTAAAATCACCTAATTAGATCTAAATTTGAGTTTTACCCAGAACCTGACTCATTTTTCCCAGATATTTCGTGTTGTCGTTGCTCTCCGGCCCAGCAGGGGGCGGTAGCGTCACGCGCCCGTCGCTTTTGACGTGACTCGCGCGCGGCGTTCTTCGGTCACGTCCGTGTTTACAATCGATGCGTGACGTTCACGGACCCGCAAAAAAAAATACACGTCCTTTAAGCTCGAGCGGGTCCCCGTCGGTTTTCAGTGTCCGAACACAAAAAAAAGAATGCAGTCGCTGAGAGTTTTCCTCAACGAGAGGCTGTCTCTTGTGGCGGAGGAGATCTTTGAAGCCGTCGAGAAGACGATAGCCGGGTACACGGAGGAGATTTTACGCTCGAAAGATTTAGAAATAAGTCGTCTCAGAATGCAGCTGAAGCTACTCAAGTCGAGTAAGTCTCAATTAAATTCGTCTGGTGAACAAACGGCAAAACGTTATTTTGTTAGTAAAACATTGTAGCTGTGATGCTCTTTCTTTTGTTCAGAGTCGAACAAGTGTCTTGAAAGCCAGCACTCCGACCACCGCCATTATTCTCATCCTCTTGCTCCTCCTCCTCCTCCTGAACAGCTGCACCATCAATCATTCCCTGCAGTGGCTACCCCTGAGCCCCATCACTGTGGGGAGGAGGGGGACAGCAGTCTGGACCAGGAGCTTCCAGAAATCTCACAGGTCAAGAACGAGGAGGTGGAGGAGGAGCAGGAGGAGTCGGCCCACAGTCACTACTGGATAAACCACGCAGAAGAAGAAGAAGAAGAGCGTGTGGAAGATCCAGACATGAGGTCATGTCCTGCTGATCTGAAGGCCAGTCTGCCTGAGCAGTCCTTACATTTCCAGCACTTCCTCAACAACAACAGCAGCAGCGGCGAGGAGAGCAAAGACAAACCCTACATCTGCTCCGTCTGCGAGAAGCGCTTCAGTAACTGCTCCCACCTGGCCGCTCACATCAGGACCCACACAGGAGAGAGGCCGTACATGTGCGACACGTGCAAGAAGACGTTCATCACGACAAGCGCTCTGAACAGACACAAGACCATCCACACTGAGGGCAAGCGCTTCATCTGCAACTGCTGCGGTAAATCCTTCAAATGGATGGAGTCTCTGGGCAGACACATGAGAAGCGTGCACAGGAACGGCGTGCCCGGATGAGCTCCTGCAGGGAGGAGAACGATGAGATCCACACTAAAATCCAGTTAGTTAAGTTGTAAAAGGCACACTTGGTAATATTCCGTTAATAATGACCCCCTGTATCTTATCTTATTGCACTTATTTGAAATAAAACTACATCAAAACGTATATGCTCAAGTCATGAGACTTAGTAGCAGCACATCACACAAAATTGCAACAACAAACAAACAAAACAATTGAGATGTATGAACTTTTGGCAAAGTAGATGAGAAAACTAAAAAACCTAGCCTGGTTAAAACCAGACCCTTGTCCTTCACTTCGCTCCTAGTACGAAGCGAAGTGAAGGACAAGGGTCTGGTTTTAAGCAGGCTAGAGAAAACCTAGACTTCTTTGAAGACTTTTAACTACGACATACTTCACAGTAGAAATATAATTCAAAGTTTAAGTGAGCTACAGGATGTTGGACCCTACATGATTTAACTTTCATTTTGATAATCTTTGAACACATTTTATGCAATTGCATTTTAAGTTTTGTGATTTTTTTGCAGATTTTTTTTCATTAAACGTTCAACTGACAGTAGATGATGAACTTCAGCTTTTGAAATGTCTAAAAGTTTCAAAACCTTCACAAGCAAACTTTTCTTACTCACAAAACGTTCTGGGTACTTATTCAAATTACAGTATACATCAAAACGTAGGCATTGTTGGTTTTTTGCCCAGTGTGTCTCAGTGCTGTAGGACACAGAAAGCAACATGCACGGCCAAGCTTCCAAGGAATCAAAACTGGAAGTGAAGGGTCTTTTTCATCAGAACATCAGAGGCTTTTGCTGATCATGGTTCAGGAATTTGTGAGAGTCAGCTCATAGTTTCTGCACAGCAAAGGCTCGAGGCTTATTTTTTAGTCTGCTTCTGGGTGCCTCATTATCTTGGGGGTGGCAGACACAGGTATCTGGTTACCATGGTGACCATAATGAGCCAGTAGCAGCAGCTTTATCATCTTATCTGATTTTTTGTTCAAAATATAAACTTTTTTTTTTCAGTCATCTTCAAACTTTGCATTGGTGCCCTCCAACATTTATTACGGAATTTTCTAGTTGTATATTCAAGTGTGATTTGGTTATAACATCTTAGAAAGACTTGTATTGTGTAATAAGCTGTGTGTAGTTGTGATTACAGTTGGAAAATGTGCATGGAGCTGATTAAACTTGGTGTAATTTAACAGCAGAATATGATGTGTAAGTATTTTTCTTTTTTAATTAAAAGTATCTCCTTTCAGTTTCCTGTGTTTTCATTTATGCTGCAGAATATGGGGTGCCGTTTGTAAAGTTACACAGTCAAAAATTAACAACAATGTTTTGGTTTGTTTAGAATTTCATAAGAAAAAAAAATGTGAATGTCAATAAATGTAATGGTTCCAAACTAAATATTTAATTTTAAAGCTAAATATATACTTCACAAACTAAATATTTAGTTTCCAAACTAAATGTCCAAGATAAATGTTTAATTTACAAACTAAATATTTAACTTGCAAGTTAAATACAAAATATTTAGATGTAAATTAGATATTTAATTTCTAAGCTAAGTATTTAATTCCCAAACTAAACATTTAATTTTTAAGCTAAATATTTAATTACTAAACTAAATATTTAATTTGCTATCTAAATATTTAGCTCGGACCTAAATATTGTATATATTTTCCAAGCTAAACATTTTAATTTCCAAAATATTTAATTTGCTAACTAAACATTTAGCTTGGACATAAGCATTTAGTTAGCAAGCTAAATATTTAGTGTGGAACTAAATATTTAGCTTGCTAACTAAATATTTAACTTGCAAGTTAATTATTTACTTTGTAAACTAAATATTTAGCTTGTAAATTAAATATTTAGTTTGGAACTATGAAATTTATAAATGTATGAATAACATGGTGAAAATAAGACTTAAAAAAAAAAACCTTATGAAAGGTTAAATAAACCAAAATATTGCTGTTCATTTTTGACTGTGTAACTTCACAAACTGCCCCCCAGCAGAAATGCAAGAAATTAACTCCACTATATTCCAGCAGGTGGCAGAAGCAACATTTCATTCACAATTTCCCATCAACCCAAAGCACTATCTGCTCAAGACTGGTCTTTCCTGCTTCATGTGATCCATTCAAAACAAGTGTCTTTTCATCTGAAGTGTGGTAAGACATGCAATCACATTTACCTCATTTACCTACTAAATGTAAAAAGCTAAGTGTGTATATTTTAAGAAACTGCCCAGAACAACAGGCTACATTTCATATTGCTCAATAATTTGTTAATATGCTATACACAAACGGTATACTGTATGCATAAACAAGTAGGTGCAGTGAAAAATACATAAAAATGTATTGGTCTTAAATAAGTATATGTAAAAACACCTGCTTGAAAAGTGCATTCATATCAATTTTAATCGTGTTGCTGCTGGTTGCAAACAGATCAATGCCTCAAGATGTTGGCCTCGTTAGTATTAGAAATTAGAAAAGATTATCTAAGTTGAAAAATCAAGTGAAAAGGGCATTAGAATGAGTCTGCAGCCAGACAATTTCAGACTGGTGTGACTCCAATGATGTAGTGTGGGCAGGGGGAGATCCACCCCATTCTCTCTCTCATTTTACAAGAAAACCCTGAACGGTTTGGGGAAAACATCTGTCTGAAGGAAACCAAGGCTGAAACAATAAAACTGAAGATGACAGAAGCGAGTCCAAACAGAACTGCAGCAGCTAAATGAGAGAAACAGTCAGTAGCTGGGACAGACTGAACTTGAATGTTGGAGTCAGCTTTTTAAAGTTTGGTCCAATTGTTGACAGACGCAGCAAACTGTGGTGACGTTCTCAATGAACAGAAACAGAAGAAAGTGACATGCTGCAGTGAGCTTTGGGTCTGCTACTAAACCACATTGATCAGCGCATTCAGACAAAAAACACGTGACAGTGCAGATCAACAACTCTGGTATCAGTTGGAGGTTAAATTTTGACATGTTCAGTGTCTTTGAAAGAGACTAACATGTAACTAAAATGCTCTAACATCTTTATTTGAAGGAGAACGTTATGGTATCCATCAGCATCCAACAGCATCCTAGCACTGAGATTTTTATTAATGAAAAGTGCATTATAAATTGAATTCATTATTATTATTATTATTATAAATAAACTTCACTGCGTGTTAAAACAGACTAAATTAGTCTGGAGGCCTCATCTTTAGGATTTGGCATCAATATTCCCTCTATTGTGATTGTTGTCCCATGTCCCCCGAGCACGATAACTTTAAAAATAAGTGAGGCACCACTTCCGTTTTGGTGTGTGGCTGCATCCAAAATGGTCTCCACCACATGTAAAGTGAGCAAGATAACTTGGAAAATAAGCAATGGGCCAACTTCCTTTTTGGCTGCATCTGCATAAGAAAGTTTCCTTTCAAAAATTGGGTTACTGTACCAAGTCAAAATCCAAAATGGCCTCCACAATATATATATATATATATATATATATATATATATATACACACACACACACACACACACATGTAAACCAGCCACCTGTTTCGTTTGAAGAAAATATATGTTCTCTAGTTTCCTCAAATGTTTGTGGTGGCTGAAGGTAAATCTGTGCTGGCCACTCCCTGGATCCGCCATTGAATCTGCTGGTGGATAAAAACCTACTGTTCTTACACACAATGCAGCACCTATCTACAGTACTTGAATATCTTGCACCAAAAACTTCAAGGTATACTTGCATTCCCTGTTCAATTTTAGTGCAGAAAAACATCTTGAAAATTACAAACATCCACTCTTCAAATCTTTCAGCGACGGCGACTTGTTTGGTTAAAATAAGGCTGTTGAGCTGCAAGAGTGCAATTTTAATTATCATGTAATGAAAGTCAAACCCTAATCCCTGGACTTGTTTGGTTAGTTTACATAAATTAATGTCACATGTCAAACTGAACTGCCAAAAAACAATCTGGTTTTGATTTGGCCTCACATCGATGCTCAACAAAGCTGGTTATTTCATGAACCTGTAACGATTATAGCAATAATCAGATATAAGGACTGAAGCGAACAAACTTCATATCTTAATTAGTGTTTATTTACAAAAAGTGGAATTTCATCAAATATACAAGGGGAGGAGCTGGAACCCTGCAGAGTAAGGAGAAGGGTCCATATGATATCAGCAGGGGTGATAATGTTGTTGCTTCTTTTCCTTACAATAAGGATTGGAGTCAATCATGGGGATAGGTGACCCAATGGTTCCAGAGCGAGGAAAGACGAGGTCTGGTAATGGTTCCAGCTCAGGTAAGAGGCAAGCAAGTGGTAGGAAGGCGAAGCAACAGAGGATGCACAGGATAGCTGAGGAGGGCGATGGAAAGCACAAAGAAACACAAGGTAAGTTAACATTTAAGTTATTCACAAGTAAAGGGCCAGAAACACAACTACCATTGGCAGGTAATGCTCCAGCGCTGACTGGATGTCCTCTGCAGCCTTTTAAGGTTGTGTTGCTCATCAAGACAATGATCCTCAGGTGCAGCTGATTGGTGCTCTCTGCAGGGAGCTGACAGAGCAGGACTCCCACAGAAACATGGAGATGGAAATTCAGAAAATCTTAATATTTGTGAAAATACTGTAATTTTAATTAAAAAAATACAAAACAACAAATTGCAAGTTTTCCATTTTAAATTAAAAGCTTAGAGCCCTGTGAAGGACTTGTGATCTGCCTTTTTTCACAGTGATGGCTGGACATGGGCACCAGTGACCCCTGTGCCCATGTCTGAAAAGGAAGAAGCGGGTAAAGATAATGGATGGATGGATGGAAGCTTGCATTAGACATAAGAGCGCAAATGAAACTAACAAAAAAAAAGTTTAATCTTCAAGAGGCACAACTCAAGTTTACCTTTTAAAACCTAATTTTAAAATATTTTAATCATGACAATTGTGGCTGAAGAAGAACAATTGATCCTTTAACTTATTAAAGTTTTTGAAGTGGGGTTGAGTGCAGCATTTTGACTAATCAGTATCTTACCTGCAGCAGTTAAAGCAATCTGTTTTGAGATATGGAAAGAAATTGGAGTCGAGCAAACATTTACTCAGAAAACTTGTTTAAAAGTAAATTCCTGAAACATCTTAAACCTCAAATTTTTTATTTTGAGCTTTAAGCAAATGCTATGTCGTGACATTTTACAAGCCCAAAACCAGAAAAGTTGGCACGTTGTGGAAATCGCAAATAAAAACAGAATACAATGACTTGCAAATCTTTTTCAACCTATATTCAATTGAACACACTGCAAAGACCACATACTTAACGTTCGAACTGGTAAACTTTGTTATTTTTTGCAATTATTAGCTCATTTGGAATTTGATGCCTGCAACATGTTTCAAAAAAGCTGGCACAAGTGACAAAGAAGACAGAGAAATTTGAGGAATGCTCATCAAACACTTATTTGGAATATCCCACAGGTGAACATGCAAATTGGGAACAGGTGGGTGCCATGATTGGGTATAAAAGCAGCTTCCTTGACATGCTCAGTCATCCACATAGAAGGATGGGGCGAGGGTCACCACTCTGTGAACAAATGCGTGGGCAAATTGTCGAACAGTTCAAGAACAACTTTTCTCAACGAGCTATTGCAAGGAATTTAGGAATTTCACCATCTACGGTCCGTAATATCATCAAAAGGTTCAGAGAATCTGGAGAAATCACTACACGTAAGGGGCAAGGCCGAAAACCAACATTGAATGCCCGTGACCTTCGATCCCTCAGGCGGTACTGCATCAAAAACCGACATCAGTGTGTAAAAGATATCACCACATGGGCTCAGGAATACTTCAGAAAACCACTGTCAGTAACTACAGTTCGTCGCTACATCTGTAAGTGCAAGTTAAAGCTCTACTATGCAAAGCAAAAGCCATTCATCAACAAGATCCAGAAACGCCGCCGGCTTTGCTGGGCCCGAGCTCATCTGAGATGGACTGATGCAAAGTGGAAAAGTGTTCTGTGGTCTGATGAGTCCACATTTCAAATTGTCTTTGGAAACTGTGGACGTCGTGTCTTACGGACCAAAGAGGAAAAGAACCATCAGGACTGTTATAGGCGCAAAGTTCAAAAGCCAGCATCTGTGATGGTATGGGGGTGCATTAGTGCCCAAGGCATGGGTAACTTACACATCTGTGAAGGCACCATTAATGCTGAAAGGTACATACAGGTTTTGGAGCAACATATGCTGCCATCCAAGCGACGTCTTTTTCATGGACGCCCCAGCTTATTTCAGCAAGACAATGCCAAGCCACATTCTGCACGTGTTACAACAGCGTGGCTTCGTAGCAAAAGAGTGCGGGTCCTCCCCTGGCCTGCCTGCAGTCCAGACCTGTCCCCCATTGAAAATGTGTGGCGCATTATGAAACGTAAAATACGACAACGGAGACCCCGGACTGTTGAACAACTTAAGCTGTACATCAAGCAAGAATGGGGAAGAATTCCACCTGAAAAGCTTCAAAAATTGGTCTCCTCAGTTCCCAAACGTTTACTGAGTGTTGTTAAAAGGAAAGGCGATGTAACACAGTGGTAAATATGTCCCTGTGCCAACTTTTTTGCAATGTGTTGCTGCCATTGAATTCTAAGTTAATGGTTATTTGCAAAACAAAATAAAGTTTCTCCGTTCGAACATTAAATATATTGTCTTTGCATTCTATTCAGTTGAATATGGGTTGAAAAAGATTTGCAAGTCATTGTATTCTGTTTTTATTTGCGATTTGCACAACGTGCCAACTTTTCTGGTTTTGGGCTTGTACATCATAATAGTTTTTGCATTAGTTACAGTTGGTGTTTAGCAGTTTGATGATGTCTCAGATGTCTTGCACCATCCAGTTTGTTGGATATTTATTGTGACTACAGTAAATGTGAACAAAAACAATCTCCATTTACTTATTTAAAAAAAAAAACTAATCATGCTTTATATTTTGAATTTCCTAATGTGGTTATAGATTTCCGTATTATTCATGTTTAATTTTGGAGGGATAGAGCTGCAGGATGCAGACCCCCGATTCAGAGATGTTTAAAACTCCAATATAAAAATTTGTTTTACTTGCAATATAAAACCGTTTTATCTGGTTCTAAAACTAAGCACGGCATATTAACTGAGAAAAACAATCAAATTTTGTTGATATTCCAACGCTTTGGGGTCTTTTCTGTCCCCCTCCACTGTGGGCATAAGGACTGATGTGCTGAGAATAAACCCCAGATATGGAGTCACTTCATTTGGGGGGGTGAGACATGTCCTGCTCAAAGATAATGTTGACACATTTACTCAAGGTGACTTTTAATGACCCAGAGCCTGAAGTCATGTTCGTCATGCAGTATGAAGGCCTGCTCTTACATTATTGAAAAATGGTGCAGATTTTTTCATTTTGCTTTGGGTTCTAGGACGTATCAATAAATATTAAACCCTGCAATAATGTGAAGCTTGTTCTGCGAGCCAGCAGTCTGTCAAGGCCACAGTCACTGAACCGCAACCAGGTTTGAAGGAGATTCCTCTGGTGGGACACGGTGAGAACACACACAACCCTGAGCCCTCAGCAGCCTTCGTAAATCACACCCTCCCTTCTCTCTCCTTAAAAATGTTCCTCTTTTCTTCTTTTTGCAGCGTTGTGAGGAATGTTCGCTCTACGGGGTGGCTGCTGTTCACTGGAGCGACTCACCTCCCGTGTCTCACACTCATCCCATGTGTCTCCTATTAGCTACACTCGCAAAGAGGGAGAAGCTGGAGAGATGAGAGAGGGAGGAGGGGGGAGGAATTTGATATGCTTTGTGCACAAGTGACTTGTATAAAACAAAGAAAAAGGGCAAATGCATTGAAAATGTATGGAAACTGCAAGCATTCATATTCAAAAGCTAGCAAAAAAGAGATTATAATTTATTTCCAGATGTTTTTTGTTTTGCCTTCATTTGCATCTTGTTTCACAATTGAAAATAAAAAAATTAAAACTGACCGCCATAACATGAAAATGTAAAAAAATAATACAAATAATATGTGCTGTATATATAATATATCATTATCAACAAACAGACCACATTAATCATAATAACAATAAGATTATCAGAAAACAGAACACTAAAATGCTGGTTTCATGCATATAGAACGCCCCTCAGATACAAAAAAAGGTGGGGGCGGGATTACTAAAAATAGAACCAAAGGTTCCACCGGTTCAGAATAAGCGGCTAGCTACATGCAACGACATATAAGGGACTCATGTACACGTTCCTTCAAGTATTTTACACATACTGAACTTCACGATGGTCACCCCACCTCCTCCATTTAATATTCTGTACAGAACACAAAACAAGATTAAAGAACGTAATGCAGGAAAATGCAGGAGTCTGGTGCAGTTAGCAGGAACTATGTGCAACATTTGCACTCCCTCCGTCGTCTTTTGTTCAACCTTCTCATTCCTTTCAGTGAATCAGTCCGTTAGTCCAGGTTTTGTTCATAAGTCCTCTTGTTTTCAGTGCTTTTCTTTTCCTTATTTATTTTTTAGTTTCTATTTTTGCACCACAGTTTTTTCTCTGGCTGCTCCTCCCTCACAGGCTCTTGTCACTTTCTTTCTTCAGGTGACTAGGAAAGAAAAAAAATAATCATGTAAGCGCGTAAAACAAAAGCTCAGGTTCGATTTTGTTTCAAAGTCACTATGAATGGTGCAGCTTACTGCCACGCTCCTGTTAGTTCAAAGTCAAAGTCAACTTTATTGTCAGAACTGCAATATGTACAGGACATACACAGGATTGAAATTGCGTTTCTCTCAGTCCCTCGGTGCAACAGTAACCATTTAAACACTAAAACATTTAATAAACATAAGCATAAAATAGTAAAAGTGTTAACATTTAGGTTATTCACAAGTAAAGGGCCAGAAACACAACTACCATTGGCAGGTAATTAAAGAAAGATTTAACCGATCCCTACATTTCCAAAGAGTTGCTAAGATTTCTGAAACATGACAAGTTTATTTTGAGCTCACAGATCAAAATCCAAAACGACAATAACAATTTGTGTGTGTGCTCATTTATCTGTAGCATTATTATTTTTTTAAACATAATTGGATGTACATCTATAACTGATTACCTTTTGAAGTCAACCCCATTCAAGATGGCTGCCGCAGATAACACAAACATTGCTACTACCGGTACTCAGCCAATTTTAAAACTACTGAGTTAAAATGTTATGTGGTAGTCTCTTAGAGTCATCCACAGCACATATCTCAGATTGCAGATATCATCTTTTACAAGGTTTGACCAAAATGGCTACAACTCCATCCCTTACGTAGGGGCTATTCGTCTGGGGGCCCAGAGGCCACATAAGGCAAACGGGTGAGCTGTCAGGCTCGCCACTTTGTTTAAAATACAACTAAATTATAAATAAAAAACCTGTGAGAATTTTTTTTTTTAAATTGAATTGACAAATGAGATGATCTATGTCAGGGCTATATAAATACTGTATGTCTGTTTGCCAATCATCCATCCATTATCTTTTATCCGCTTCTTCCTTTTCAGGTTGCGGGGGGTCTCTGGTGCCCATATCCAGCAGTCAAGATGTGGGGGACACACCCTGGACAGGTCTCAGTCCATCACAGGGACACATAGAGACAAACAACCATTCACTCTCACACCTAGGGATAATTTAATTACCAATTAGCCTAACATGCATGTTTTTGGTCAATCTGGCAACCTTGTGCTGAACCAACTATGTCTGCCAATCAGCCATTATCTCATCAATTGGGTCACAAATAAACTATTTAACCAAATGTATTTTGTTCAGGGAGATGAGAGAACATAACATTTTTAGTAATCTTTCTACAAAATATCTCTTCTTTATCCCATTAGGGACTTTTTCTGTACCTGTAATACTCGTCCTGGGTGAGGGAGTGGTGGTGATGGTGGTGGATCCACTGTTGTTCCAGGGCCAGTCTCTGGATCTGCAGCTCTGCGCTCTGGGCCTGCTGCATGGCCTGGAGCTGGTGAGCTGCTGACATGGGACCGGAGAGGGAGGACGGCTGGGGCAGGTCACGGAAAGGAGCACCTGTTTCATTAAAAGAAAAGAAACGAGGGGGAGACACTGGGGTTAACCGTCACCATTCAAGCGTCAAAACGTGTCTTCATAAACTTTTCAGCTTTGTGTTAGAGAAGAAAACTGAACGAGTACATGGACGAGGAGCCTTCTCCTCACCGAACAGCTGCTGGCGGAGCACCTCGCTGTCAGTGAGGGGGTGAGCCAGGATTGGAGCGCCGAGTGTGGCTCCGGGGTAAGGGAGGCGTGCCAAAGGAGACCCCGACGCCAACGGGTCCATCAGGGGGTGAACCCCGCCCGCCGCTGGATGCCAGTGATGTAATAGGAAATACAAAAAATATTTAAAATGAGTCAAAGCACATTGCTCACATTAAAAAGCAATCAAGCTGCATTGAAGACTTTTTTAACTGGGGTAAAAGTCAAACAATTAACCTTTAAATCATTTTATACCAGAAAAAGATTGAAAATAAACAACAAAAAAAGCATACAAACAATAAGAATAAGACAGTTTACCTAAATTTTATGAAGCAATATGGATCATTATGTTAAGAAATGTACTTAGTTTGATGTTCGATTTGTAGCTTTTTTAGACAAACCTTAAAAACATCTTAGTACACAATCATGCAATATTGTAAGATGTCAAGCTCCAAAGATTGTTTCCTGAAAGTTTCATCTAAAGTTTCTGTCCAGTGGTTTATGGTCACATAAGAGTCATTTGATGATACATTTAACAGATATTGAGCTAAAATTTGCTGTGGCAGTAGCTGAAAGTTATCTCCAACACATACTTTGGGCACGAACAGATTTCACAAGATTTCTGTTCAAAACTTTGCCATACAAGGCAGAAGCAATGTGCATTCCTACAAGGAATCTTTGATCTGAATCAAGGTGAACACCTGACCAGCCTCCCTTTGTTTATCAGTAATAAAACAATCTACTGGCCGTGTGTATGGTTAAAATACCAAAATATTGGCTTAATGCAGAGCTAAATAAGCTAATCAATTCAATTCAGTTTATTTATATAGTGCCAAGCCACAACAGATCAGATCAGGGCACTGAACAGAAATTCATATATAAAAATACAGGTAGTCCTCGACTTACGAGCGCATCGACATACGAGGTTCCGGACTTACGAATATGCATCTCATTTTTTAAAAAATTGTTTTTAAATAAATGAATACATGTACAGTACTGTACAGTCACCAAGCACTTAGCCTATCCTAACACAGTTTTTAAAGATGAAGGAGTGAGTTGAATTGTCTCCCTTTCACATAAAGTGAAAGTGAAAGCTCCCTTTATGTGAATGGAGCCTGCTGGGGAGGAGGGAGACAATTCAACTCACTCCTTCATCTTTAAAAACTGTGTTAGGATAGGCTAAGTGCTTGGTGACTGTACAGTACTGTACATTTATCTATTTATAAATAAATAAATAAAAATATTTAATAAATAGATAAATGTACAGTACTGTACAGTCACCAAGCACTTAGCCTATCCTAACACAGTTTTTAAAGATGAAGGAGTGAGTTGAATTGTCTCCCTCCTCCCTGCAGGCTCCATTCCCATAAAGGGAGCTAGCTCCCTTTATGTGAAAGGGAGACAATTCAACTCACTCCTTCATCTTTAAAAACTGTGTTAGGATAGGCTAAGTGCTTGGTGACTGTACAGTACTGTACATGTATTCATTTATTTAAAAAAAATTGTGATCCTACTTACGAATTTTCGACTTACGAACGGCCCGTAGGTACGGAACTCGCTCGTAAGTCGGGGACTACCTGTAAGTTAACAGAAACATTCATATATAAATTAATAAGCTAACACTATTTATCTGAACATAATCTACTGTGAGACAATAACAGATGATTTCAGGATTCTCTATGTCTCGCCCAGTGTGTTGTGCATCATTTTCTGGGACTATTACCTTGAATTTAACACAAAATAACTTTAAGCTATGTGTTACCAGAACCAAAAATATTTTCTTCATCTTAAAAATTCTGCAAATTTGTAATTGTATTCTTATTTACTCTTCATTGTACTAAAAATGATCCTCTAAGACTTTTTTTAAAAACTAAAATACTTTGAACTGTACAAAAATACCACTTTGTTTTTGGTTTGTAGTGAACAAATTACGTAAAAATGTGTTTCTTGACTACACTTTCCGTGTGTGTGTGTGTGTGTGTGTGTGAGTGTAACAGGATTGTGTGTGTGCTGATAGTGACCGTATCGTTAGTAGCAGTGGGTACCTGTGTCTTGCTGGTGCAGGTGAAGATGTGAGTGGATGTGTGAATGCTGGTGATGATGAGGCGTCACATTCAACATCTGGAGACGCCCCAGATTCTCTCCTCCTCCACTTCCTGCCCCTGTTCCACCTCCACTTCCACCACCACCACCTCCTCCTCCTCCATTGCCTCCTCCATTGCTTCCTCCACTTCCCCCCCTTTCACGCTCCCTCTCTCTTTCTCGCTCTCTGTCCCCAAAGGCCGGCAAAGCTGCTCGGTCCCGCTCCCTCTCCCGTTCTCTTTCTCCGCTCCTGTCGCGCTCATACGAGGCAGGGGAGCGGGTGGGAGTCGGATAGGTCTCGGGCGGAGCAGCGGGGGCAGGGGGCGGTGGCAAATGAGAGGACAGAGAGCTGGGAAAAGAAGA
>JBBPBX010012630.1:10850-53717 GCA_038048925.1 Garcialebias charrua | reverse complement strand
CAGTTGAGCTCTTATGCAAAATATATTTAAAAGGTTTTCAGATTTTTTTTAACGCATGATCTACCCTTTTTTGCTCCATACTAGGCCAAAATGCAGAAGAAGACCATCTTTTATCCAGGAAAACAAAGAGTTGTTTTCCGCAAGGGACCCCTTGGATTTATTCGTCAGGACCCCTCTCCTGAGGCCAAAATGATAAAAAATTATCCTAGTGTGCAGAACAAATCTGAGCCATAGAGAGAGGACATTGTGCGGCGAAATGTTTGTCTGCAGTTCATCAAAGAGGAGGGGATGTCACAGATGATTCAGAAGTGCTGGGAGACTAGAAGCTGCAGCAGCACCTGCTCAAGAGACAGAAATCATCCTCCAGTCATACAACCACACCATCCAGTGTGCCACAGAAACATCTGGGTGAGCAACTAAGAATGTTGTATTAACAATTTTAAGATGAAAGGACAAAAATTGCCTTAAAAACTGAATATTCCTCCCAAACTGATCCTTGATTTTTTTTACAATATAATTTTTTGATTTCTCATAGTGATGGAGGAGTACGAAGGATTGGAGGCTGCAATGCTGAGCATCTCACCCTCTACGCTCCTGAAGGCCGAGATACACTTGAGCGTCCTCAGGTACGCCACTCTACGCGCGCATTTTGTGCGCATGTGTTTTGCTGCTATACTTCAGAAACTATCAGCTTTCAAACGCTCGCGTTCTCCTTGTTGTAATATGAGCAGCTGCGCACGGAGGGGACTCAACTGAGCTCGCTGATTGGTTACTTGCTGACACGCCTACTGAAATGATTGACAGCTTTCACTCAGCTCATGTAGCTCGCTGAAGACCGCGGCGGTGTTCTGATACGGTGTTTCTACTATATATGTTATAAAAAGTTCTCTCAGAAATAAAAATAATAACAGGGAGCACTTTTCCTGCAGCACACAGCCCACCAGGGATATTTAAAACATCGCGCACCCAGGTAGGACCTGAATTCATTCATTTCAATCATGGAGTGAACGGAGGAAGAAGTGATTACTTGACTTTAGGCAAAAAAACAAAAGAAAAGGCCCGATCAGCGATAAAGAAGGGGAATTTATTTCATTTGTGTAACATACAAAACAGTCCGGCGCCGGGGAAGTTTATGGTCAGACACCGCGTATCGCGCACGTTAAAAAAAAGCTTTGCGCGTACATGCCCTGAGGGGCTACGCTTTTGCCTTGACGTACGTACGCTGCGTATAGGCGTATCGTGAGAACGCTCGAGTGTATCTCGGCCTTAAGTCAGAGCAGTACGCACACTATAGTTACACTTGATGAAATTCTAAAATATAATCTGCTTGTCTAAAAAAGCTAAGTCTGGTCCTCTGGACATTCAAAAAATAAAACAAAACAAAGCAAAAAAAATGTAGAAACGTTTCGTCTTTCGTCCGAAAGACTTCCTCAGTCTGAGTTGCTGTGTTCAGCTCAGTCTTATAAATAGCACCCTCCCACAGTGTTGCACAACCAGTTGGCTGATGACAGCCTGAAACCAGTTGCTCACATGATCAAGGAGGGCCATCAGCCTAACAATGGATCATTAGCACCCTGATGGTTGTTTGCTATTCACAGAGGGCTGAGTGATACTAGCAATAACAGCATTGTAAGAGGGGGACAGTTGAACCCGGAGGCCTCCACCTCTGTTTAATGATGGACGGTTTCTTTTCACAAAGATGGCCTCCTTTATAAGACTGAGCTGACTCCTATTTATAAGACTGAGCTGAACACAGCAACTCAGACTGAGGAAGTCTTTCGGACGAAAGACGAAACGTTTCTACATTTTTTTTGCTTTGTTTTGTTTTATTTTTTGAATGTCCAGAGGACCAGACTTAGCTTTTTTAGATTTTTCTACCTGGATTATTGAGCATGCATCAGAGTATAATCTGCTTGTGTTTAGTCTCTCTCCCATATTTGTCTCCGTGTACACAGTGTCAGGATCAGCGGAAACAGAGGGAACCCCAGTGTCAAACAGAGCAAAGACAGGTTTTTCTTAAAGTAGGTGATTTCAGGACTGGAGTGTTATTCTCTTTTACGATGAATAACCCTCCAAAACTGAGCCTTGACCTATTGTGTTCTGGCAGAAGCAGAAGGAATAAAAGCACAACTTTTTGAGTTTCCACTAAACACCACCTGTTGTGTTCAATTGGGATTCATACAGTGACTGATACATTATCTTTATTTAGGTCCAACTGCAACGGTGTCCAGGTGTTCAGACGCATCAGGTGATTCAGAATCCTCAACAGTTAAGGGTAAAGAAATGTACATTCTATTACTGAAAAGAAATCTGATGCTTTATGTTTTTAAGCTACGGTACATAAAATCATTTGTTTACTTTCTTCTGATTGTTTACAGTCCTGGCAAACACACAACAGACATCCGTGGCCCTTCCATCACCGCTGTCATTTCTACTGAAGGAAAAAGAGAGTGCAAAGAATACAGAGTTGTATAAAGGTTCGTTTCAACTCACCCTTAAATATCTATTTGTTGCATCAATAGCAATGTCTGGATAATTTTCACAGCTACTTCATCTGATGTTTTAAAATTATACTGAAGCCATAAATAAATAACTGAAAGATAACGCTCCTTTTCAGATTCCAGCACAAGTGCAGCTTCCACCTCTGCACAGAGACCTTTCCTTTGAGGACAGTGCTGAAGATGGTAAGAACTGACTGCATACAAAAAATAATTAATTTTTTTACTGAGTAGTTTGCTTTATTAACAGCATTTCCACGCTGTTTGTCAAATATTTTGTAAACAATGTGGCTAATATTTGGAACACAGTCTTTTTTTTATGGAACCCTAATTCCATGTATTTTTATTTTTTTATGATAGTTCCCTCAGCTCAGCCGCCCTTTGCTGTTCCTCTGCCTCAACCTGACCATGACATTAACCGCTGGAGTAGTAAACTAGTAGTAGTAGTAGTAAACTAAGTAGTTTCCTGCTTACAACAATTTGCTCCTGTTTCATTGTCTGCCTGTTGTAGATCAAGTTGTAATGACTTTGACAAAACTAAGACAGAGCTTTGTAATGGATGATGTAGCACAGCTGTTGAAAACATCACGATGTCAAAAAATGAAAACTGAAAAGCTATTTGTTATTACACTTTAACAAGCTTTCACATCACTTTCATTGATTGTTTTGTAAAGACAAACGAGGTACAACTGAAACAAATATGTTAGTTGCAAAATAATGTTTTTATTTTTGTCTGTACATTTTATTGTATGTTAACATGTAGACTGGGAGGAGACCCCAGGGAAGACCCAGGACATGCTGGAGTGGTCTGGGAAGGCCGTAAGAGTCCTCCCAGAAGAGATGGAAGAAGTTGCTGTCTGGACACTCCCTGCTCAAGCTGCTGCCCCTGTGACATGACGTAAAACCAGGAGGAAGATGATGGATGGATGGAGTTAATATGTCTGAAGGTGATATTATGCCTTGGAGTTTAATTTTTTTAATAAAACTAAAAACTAATAAACAACTATTAAGACTGGTATTTTCTCCAAAGCAGCTTCATATGATGTGTTGTGTACGGTATGAATATTTATGTGCTTACTGCATTTTAGCTCAAGGTATTTGTGGCAGAGCTGAATCTTATTTGCAAAAAAATTCATCTATCAATGTTGGAAACATGTTTGAAAAGTAAAAGTTATGGAAGTGTTTCATCTGTTTATCTGTAAAGTATTTGTAAAAAAGAAAAGTCCAACTCCAGGTGTTCTGTTGGTGTCCATATAACCAGCGTGCAGCTCTGCAGCTCCAGGCACGTCACTGTCAGCTGAATCTGGAAGAATAAATGTACAATATGTTTTAATGAAGGTTTACAAGTACCTGTCACATAAGTACATATACTGAAAATTGCAACATTTACTCACCTGGACATAGAATCCACTTTGCCCATTGGTTAGAATGAGGTACCGGTACTTCTCATCTTCTAAGCATCTGATGTCACAATTTGGCCAACACCGAAACTGTGCAAATGACATGGAGCTATTTAGAGGACATTTAATCTCTAGGAGCTGCACAGAGTCCAAAATACCATCCAGGCTTATTACAAACTAAATACAGTAGGTGCATCCTATCATTGCAAAACACAATTAAATTAACTAATAAAAATAAAACAATTAGTATCAGCATTTATTCCACAGTATTGCAGCAGTGTGGCTGCATGACCTGCTTGTATTACACCTGATGTTTAAACTAACAGCCAGGCTCGGTGATGGAGGACTTTAAGGCTTTGGCTGAGCTCTGTCTGTGCTATCTAAAAAAGCTAAGTCTGGTCCTCTGGACATTCAAAAAACAAAACAAAGCAACAACAACAACAACAAAAACTGTTGAAACGTTTCGTCTTTCGTCCGAAAGACTTCCGGACGAAAGACGAAACGTTTCTACAGTTTTTTTTTTGTTGCTTTGTGTTGTTTTTTGAATGTCCAGAGGACCAGACTTAGCTTTTTTTTTTTAATTTTCTACCTGGATTATTGAGCAGGCATCAGGGTATCTGTCTGTGCTAATTTAAGATAAATAAGATTGTGTTCCACCTCTTTTAATAAAACGTGCCCAACGTTAGTACTGTAGATACTAAACCTCAGAGCTTTTCAGGTTGTTTTCGGGTTATTCATTGCTTCACCGTAATGTGCTGGTATAAACTAGCTAAATATGCTAGTAGAAGTAATCTGCACAGGCACTTCTTCACGTCGCCCCCATCCCTCCCTCGTCTGCAGCGGAATGATGATCTTTTTCTCTCTCTCTCTAAAATAAACTAAAAACATTTAGCCCTGGCAAACTGCTTTGGTTTCATATTTGATAAGTTACAAACTAAAATAAACAACAAGAGTCAATTTTGTTTAAGTTACTTTAGTTAGTAAGGTATTATTAAGTCTCAAACATATATGAACTTTCTTGTCTCAAACATATATAAAAAAAATCCTTCTGTTATTTCAATTGAAACTGTCTGCACAAAATACTGAACAAAATACAACACAAAAAGTAAATTACAAGTGCAGTAATCCACCCCCAAAAATAAAAAAATGTATGTTTTGTGAATGTTTGATATACCACTGTGTCTGCTTGATTGAACTCAGCCTCCTTGATGTGATGACAATTTCAGGATAGGAATCTGAGGCATCATCCACTTCTGTAAAAATAAATAACTGATCATACAGATACTGTGGAGGCGTCTTTCAGTAGATTGAAACAAGTTAAAATACTTTATTTAATGTTTACATCCACTCACCTCATTTAAAATGTGTTTTACGGCAAATAAACAATGTAATTCTGGAATATTGCCTTCCTGGTTCCCTTTTATAATGAGCCAGTTTGAATGGTCTTTCTGATCCAGGCACAGTGACTTCCTCTGAGCAGTCTGGATACAACAGGATGTACGGTCCTTCTTGTATGTCCTTGTTAAACCTTCTCATTTTCTGGACACCTTGTTGCAGTATCTCGGGTGCTCCTACCTCTGGGTCTACAAATAACAGGACCATTTTCCCTCTTAGAGGTTTTAAACCAGTCCCACTTGGCACCATCAATGTTTATCTGTGACAAAGATGAGAGCAATTTAACGTATAAGAGGTAGAAAAAATCAATAAATAAACACGATACATACATATGTGTTTCTCTATGGTCTAATTTGTGCTTGTGCTAGTACAGTTTCACAGTCAGCGAGTCAGGTCAGTACAGCTTACCTGCACGTTTTTTCCTTTATGTTTTCCTCTCGGACCGTAGTTAAAATCCTGACGCTCTTTGGACTTGGAGCTTCGGTACTCTTTGAAACATTTATATGATGGGCCAGGTTGTTCTGCTGAAATTAAAAAAGGTCGGTCTCAAAAATCAAAATGAGGTAACCAATAGCGCTAATATGTTTTATTCACAGGCTAATTAAAAATGCTAACATTACGCTGCACTTACGGTACTTTGTTTAGCATTGTCCGGTTGTTGAGATGTCCCCTCTCCTGCATCCATCTGCTCTGTGCCATTTAAAAACTCCAAGGATCGACCGCACGAAATACAAAACAGCTTAATAAAGTGTCCCACAGAACGGGCAAAACGTGACTCGACTGTCGTCCATCTTGGGTCAAAATGACCGCTTCCGGGTCATCACTTCCGGGTCAGCCTCGTTAGGACATTCCCTTTCCGTGTGATTCTCTCGTTTGCTAAAGTGTTTCAGAAAATGTTAATTTGTTTCAGAATTTGTTAAAGTGTTTCAGAAAATGTTAATTTGTTTCAGAAAATGTTAATTTGTTTCAGAAAATGTTAAAGTGTTTCAGAATTTGTTAAAGTGTTTCAGAAAATGTTAATTTGTTTCAGAAAATGTTAATTTGTTTCAGAAAATGTTAAAGTGTTTCAGAATTTGTTAAAGTGTTTCAGAAAATGTTAATTTGTTTCAGAAAATGTTAATTTGTTTCAGAAAATGTTAAAGTGTTTCAGAATTTGTTAAAGTGTTTCAGAAAATGTTAATTTGTTTCAGAAAATGTTAATTTGTTTCAGAATTTGTTAAAGTGTTTCAGAAAATGTTAATTTGTTTCAGAATTTGTTAAAGTGTTTCAGAAAATGTTAATTTGTTTCAGAATTTGTTAATTTGTTTCAGAATTTGTTAAAGTGTTTCAGAATTTGTTAATTTGTTTCAGAACTATTTGTTAAAGTGTTTAGCCTTATTTGTTAATGTGTTTTGCACCTCAGGGCCACCGTACTGTACCCCAGACACCAATACAATAAATTGAATTTGGCACAACAATTGTATTATACAGTAAACACAAAGCCTTGTCTGTCAGTAAGTTCCTCGTTTTATATAGTACTGCCATGGACTTAGACATTTTAGTTCTTACAAAATTTATATGTTTTTTCCATGACAATTTATCATCGATAATCACACCCAAAAACTTTACTTCATTCACTCTTTGTATCTCCACACCATCAATCTTGAAAAGAAAATCCATAGTTGACTTTTTTTTACTAAATATCATATAATTAGTTTTTTCCACGTTCAGTGATAACTTGTTTAATTTAAACCAAGTTTGAATTTTGTCAAACTCCATCTTCATTAATTCAAACGTCTGATTCAAGTCTCTACCCGAGCATAAAAAAGTAGTGTCATCTGCAAATAAAACACACCTTAGAATCCCAGACACCTTAATTAAATCATTTACATATAAAATAAACAACTTAGGGCCAAGCACTGAACCTTGTGGTACTCCACACGAAATACTGCATAGTTGAGATCTCACATCATCAATTTGTACAAACTGTTTTCTGCCCTTCAAATAACTAGATATCCACTGTATGGCTAGACCTCTAATACCGTACTGTTGCAATTTTTCAAGTAAAATGGTGTGGTCAATGGTGTCAAAAGCCTTTCTCAAATCAACAAACAGACCCATACAATACTGCTTATCATCTATTGCTGAAGTAACCTCTTCTATCAGTTCCATAAGAGCCAAACTTGTCGAATTATTTGATCTAAAACCATACTGACTATTACTCAAGATATTGTTTTTATCAAGAAACTTGTCCAGTCTGGACACAAATAATTTTTCAAGGATTTTTGAAAACTGTGGCAACAAAGAAACAGGTCTATAATTATTAAATAAACATTTCTCCCCATTTTTAAAAATTGGAACCACCTTTGCAATTTTCATTTTTTCAGGGAATATACCTTTAGAAAGTGATAAATTACAGATGTGTGTAAATGGCTCTATAATATGACTTATTATCTCCTTCACAACCATCATATCCAAATCATCACAGTCTTTAGATCTTTTATCAGTAAATTGTCCAACAACCTTCATTATTTCTTCTTTAGTGGTTCCATTTAGAAACATACTGTTTACACAACCACTGATTAAATAACTCACGTTTTCATCTATTTTAGGAATTGAGGTTGCAAGATTAGATCCCACATTTACAAAATAATTATTGAAACCATTTACAATTTCTTTGTCATCATGAATTTCTACATTATTTTCCACAAAATGTTGTGACAATCCCATGTTACCCTTATGTTTATTTAGAACACTGTTAATTACTCTCCATGTCGCCCTCATATCACCACTGCATTTATGTAATAATTGACTATAGTATTCCCTCTTATGTTTTCTTATAATCCCTACTAACTTATTTTTGTACTTTTTATACTTTTCTTCAGCATCCTGTGTTCTAGACTTTATGAAACGTGAATATAGATTATTCTTTTTTTTACATGCATTCTTTAATCCATTAGTCATCCAAGGATGATCTACTTTTTTATCCTTAATGTAGATTTTCTGCATACAATTTTTTAAAACAAATTTTCAAGGATCCTCATAAATTCATCGTAAGATTTGTTTACGTCATCAACATAAACTTCATCCCATTTTTGTATGTCTAAATCTTCTTTGAATTTGTCTAATGCTTTTTTTGATGTATTTATTATATTATGTTTTTTTTTAATTGTTGTTGGTTTACTATCATCACTTTTGTAAATTGAAAAAACCGGTAAATGATCACTGATATCCATCATCAATATACTTCTTATCACCTCCCCATCTGTTATGTTTGTGAATATATTGTCAATTAATGTTGCACTTTGGGTAGTAATTCTCGTCGGATTTGATATTAACGGATATAAATTTAGACTATACATTGAATTTACAAATATACTGATATTATTAGGATCTGCCTTGTTATCTAAATCAATATTGAAGTCTCCACATAAGAAAACTTTTTTATTTTTGCTCTTAACTAACAACTCCAATATTTTATCATTAAATATCTCTATCTTTGAGATGGTGATCGGTAGACACAGCTTATTATAATGTTTTTTCCACATTTGTTTATAATTTCCACTGTGATCATTTCCATCATATTGTCAACAACAATTGACATATCTTTAATTAATTTACATTTTATTTCCTTGTTTATAAATAAAGCCACTCCTCCGCCTTTTTTATTTTTCCTATTCATATGATGTAATTCATATCCTTCAATATGTATATTATTTATATTATCATCATTAAGCCATGTCTCCGACAATGCTATTATTTTGAAAGTTTTATTAATGTTTTTGAGATTATCTAACATGTATGATAAATTTGCATTTATACTTCTACAGTTTAGGTGAATTAAAGAAAGATCATCATCTGTTATATTCACATCAATAAACTGCTCTTCATTATAGTATTTACTTTCTTTTTTAGTTGGAAAAAGACTTCTCTCGAATTCCTCATCAACATTATATATTTTAGATATCGAATCATCATGCATCATCATTAACCGTGTGCTTCTTCATCATGTTGATTTACTTCATCATAACTTTGATTAGACATAACAGGACACAGACACCTTCTATACTATCCAAATTTTTCCAAATCTTTCACATCTTGTATCATTTTTGCCTGCGATCCTTCCTGTGCCCGTACCCAGATCTTTCCATTTCTTGTCCACGTAGACACTATCTTTTCCTTTTTCCTTAACAATCTTGCTTCGTGTGCAATAATTCCATTTTTTTTGTCAAATGTTCGTTTATATAAACGTTTGTTCCCTTGAGTTTCTTTGCTTGCATGATTACTGTATTTCTAGCTTTTCTACTAATAAATTTTACAACGATAACCGGTTTGGATTTTTCAACTTTGTTAGGCAAGGTATGACACAAAGATATGTCTTCAGAATTAATTTCTATTTTCTTATTTTGTAAAAAAGTCACAACTTCCTCTTCCAAAGATCGCTATTCCTGTGAAGACGCATTTTCAGCAGTTCCATGATCACTGGTAGTGGTCTTTTTGTCTGAATGAGTTTTAATCACAAGACCGGATATTACGAGATTGTCTTGCCTTGCGTTTATTTCAAGTTCCTCGACTCTATGTTCAAGTTCCAGAATTTTTTTAATCCTTCGAATTTATTTGTAATCTTAATTGTTTCACTTCATCCAGCAGAAGTTTCTGTTGGGTTGATACGTTCCTGAGCTCTTCACTCATAAAGTTCAGAGATTTTTTTATCTCCTCCAAATCATCCGTGTTAGTCTCCAATAGATCCTGTTTTTTTGTTTTAGATTTTGCCATTTCTATACTCACAAAATATGACACTCGCCCGTTGGTGTTGGTTTATGAAGTCTTCAGCCTTTAGCAGTTAGCCTTTAGCTTACTCCACCAGCCCTCGATCTCCACCGCAGACCGGCGTCCTCCACACCTTTGAACCAGGAAATAGAAACTCGCCGGCTCAGACTCCCCTCGGATCCACGGCTCGAATTCGTCCCAAAACTGGAACGTAGCTCCACCGACGCTTGTCCTCGACACCGACGCCTCTCCTCCCCGCAGCAGCAACGGACCCCGGCCCAAAGCCGAAGAGCAGCCAGCCCCAGCAGGCTCCCAAAGGTAGGTCGCTAGCCAGCGACACCGCCCGGAAGGCTAATGACCAAACAATCTGGTCCCACGGCTTGTTTGTCCGTCAAGCCAAAGACGAACTTTTAAACTCACACGAGCAGTAGAGCAAGTTCAGTTCACAGATTCAGTGTGACTCTGTATCATTTTGATGACAACTTGCTTGATTATTTGAGTAAATTAAACATCCAGTGCAGCGCGACGTTCACCTGTACGTCCGCATGGCAGCCATCTTCCAGTTTAATACTGACACACCAAAGATCCTTTACAGTTGTTGTCACTCTGCTCTGAAGTTCAGACACACACATTCTGGTCCTCAAATGAGTGTTTCTTGTCTGTGAGGTGGAGGTGAACAGCTGAGTTTTGTCCAGAGGAGGTGGCTCTCCTGTGTTGAGCCATGCTTCTGTGAAGAGACTCTACACAGTTTCTCCAATGTAGAGGTCTGGACAGTCCTCGCGGCACTGTACCACATACACTACATCACTCTGTTTGTATGTGGGTGTTTTATGGACCAGCCTCTCTCTGGGAGTGTTTACAAAGGCAAACGGTGCCGCATGGACTCGTGTTTGGACCTGTCCTTGTGCCAAAGGAACAGCTTCAGAGTTTATGTTTACCCCCAGCAGAAGGGGGACAAGATCTCAGAGAGTTATCAGAACATTTTATCCATCATCGAGGGCTCCAGGTTTTACACATTGGACCCCGGACAGGCGTGCCTGTTTGTCCTGACTCCATTCCATGAAATCCAAAGGTCTGCGGCTAGAGCGTCTCTATAAGAAATCCAGTCTCACAATTCACAAGGAACTCTATGCGAACCACCTCATCTATTACAAGGACAGTATTTCTCAAGCCAAATCCAGCTGCTGTTGGTATCTGAGACCTCCTCCTCTGTTAAGAGAAGGTTTTTTCTCTTAACATAAACAGTTTATTTCACCAACCCTCTACAAAGACATTGTTCTCTCTCCTTCACCGTTCTGTCTCATCGCCTAACTCTCTACCCTCTCACATGGTTTCCACAGAATTTTGCAACTCACTGATGTCATATTTCAATGAAAAGATTATTTCAATTCATAAACACCTTGGACCAAATACTGCCCCCAGCATCCTTGTTGAACTCCCCCCTCCCTCCCTCCCTTTCTCTGTCTTCTCCCTCCCCTCTGCTGATGACATTGCTGACATTATCAGCAAGTCCAAGTCCTCATCCTGTCAACTTGACCCATTTCCCACAGTTCTTGTTAAATCCTGTCTCCCGTCTCTGCTCCCTATCATCACTAATATCATCCACTCCTCCCTAACCTCTGGCATTGTTCCCACAGCCTTCAAATCTGCTGTCATCATCCCCATCATCAAGAAACCAGGTCTTGACTTCACCAACTTCAATAATCTTCGTCCAATCTCTAATCTGCCCTTTATTTCCAAGGTTCTTGAAAAAACTGTTGCTACTTCACTCTCACCCGTCCAACAATAACATTTATGAAGAGTTTCAATCTGGTTTTCACCTCCACCATAGCACCGAAACAGCTCTAATAAAAATTATTAACGACCTTCTTCTTGCTGCTTACTCTGGTCTTCTGTCCATCCATACCTTGGAGTCAGCCAGTCCTCCCTCAGACGTCTCCAGTTGGTCCAGAATGCTGCTGCTCGGCTTCTAACTGGAGTTCATAAGAGGGAGCACATCACCCCCACTCTGGCTTCACTCCACTGGCTGCCTGTTCATTTTAGAGTTCATTTTAAGATTCTTTTATTTGTTTTAAAAAGTTTAAATGGTCTTGCCCCATCCTATATTTCTGAGCTATATACTATGGCACTTTGAGATTTTTATTAATGAAAAGTGCATTATAAATGGAATTCATTATTATTATTATTATTATTATTATTATTATTATTATTATTATATTATTTTTTGACACCCACAGAGACATAGGAGGGTGGAGCATAGTTGACGACCCCCACAGCAAAACAGGAAGGTGAAGCTTCATTGCTGCCGATTCCTACAGAGACACTAGAGGGTGAGGCCTCATGGCCAATCCACACGGAGACATAGGAAGGCAAAGCATCATGGCTGATCCCCATAGAAGCACAGGAAGGTGAAGCACCATTGCTGCTACCAGGGACGGCCCAAGCGGTGGGCAAATGAACGCTAGGTAGCGCTAATCCGCTTACAGTGGACCTAAACTTTTTGTCAGCGTTTTTGTGAATTGACTAACTTTTATAATTCATAAGCGGATTTGTGCTATTTTTATTTAAAATGCAGTACCGCTAATAACTAATTATCTATCAGTAAAAACCAATAAACTTATTTACAAGCTCTTATGCTGCTTGTTTTACCTTTTTCCCCACCGTAAACAGCAGAAAGGAGGAAGGGTGTGAGGGGAAGGGGGGCAGAGCTGAGAACAGACCATGTAGGTAAATGCCTGGGGGTCCCATTTCAGCAGTGGCCCCGGCCCCGCCTCGCCCCGTGCAGTCACCTACATAACTAACATTGATCCTGCTTGTTAATATACATTTAACATAAAAATAATTATAGTTACGATGAAAACGTTCATTAAATACGCAATTAAAAAAACGGTCGATTTCTTTATCCCCCTACTAAAAATGGACTATTCCATCTTTACATCTTCCGGGTCAGAGTTGAACTCAGGGGCTTCTGTGGCTAGCTGGCTGCGCTCGGTGTCTTCATAAATCCGTAGAGAACCCCGCTGTTTCAAGCCAAATTAACGTGGCCGGATGATTTTATTGAGGGTTTTGTGTCGACCATTTGACGGTGAGTCGTTATTTTTATGTATTTTAGTTACTTTTCATTAAATCTGTTGACTACCTATAGACGCTAACGCTGTGTCTGCCTGTTGGTTGTGCTGGGTTACTAATGGATAAATCCGTAGAGAACCCCGCTGTTTCAAGCCAAATTAACGTGGCCGGATGATTTTATTGTGTTTTGTGTCGACCATTCGACGGCGAGTCGTTAGTTTCATGTATTTGGGTTACTTTATGTATAAATGCGGTGGCGACACACCCGTGTATTTGAGATTTAAACGTGGTTTTAGGGATTAAAAGATCATTCTATTTTTTGTTAATTTCGTGGCCGAATAGAATATATGTACGTAAAGTATTAAATAAATCCTTTGATTTTTGTAATTTCATCCTTTTAGGATCATTTTTGTTACTTTTCAGTTGGCAGTGTAGTGCCAATATTGATAACGCTGCCGGCTATATATAAATATATATATATATATAATATAGAAATATATAAATAGCGGATTAGATTAGCTTCCCCTAATTTTCATAAGACATTTGTGCTTTTGAAATTGTGGACCTAAAAAAATTAATAAGCGTTTTAGAAATTGTGGAACTAATTTTTTAATTAGCGGTGCCCAGCTTTGGGTCCTAAGCAAAATTTGGTTTGGGGACCTTTATTTCTGCTAATGATGTGGATTACTGCAATAGACAGTTAGGTGATCAGATCATTCACCACCAAACATAAAGTCACTGCAGCTCTGACAGCCCAGTTTGGGGCCACGAGACCATTTTATTTTTCTTTCTGCATGTACAGTATAGAGAATGATTTACATGATCTCTCTCTCAAACACACACCTACCCATATGTATACATTTAATAATAATAATAATAATAAAAAATTCAATTTATACCGCACTTTTCATTAATAAAAATCTCAAAGTGCTACAACAATAAAACAAGTGATAAAATCAAATAAAATCAATAATGGTATCAACTAAGATTAAAGACAGAATCATGTGGAGGCAGAATAGGCCTGCTTAAAAAAATAAAAAATAAATAAATAAATAAAACAAGTGATAAAATCAAGTAAAATCAATAATACTATCAACCAAGATCAAAGATAAAATCATGCGGAGGCAGAATAGGCTTGCTTAAAAAGAAAAGTCTTTAAACCGCTTTTAAAGTCAACCAGTGACTGTGGAGCTCTCAGGCAGTCAGGGAGGGAGTTCCATAGGCGGGGGGCAGCCACACAGAATGCCCTGTCTCCCATGGTCCTTAATTTGGTTCGTGGAATGTGAAGTAGATTACTGTTCTGTGATCGTAGAGACCGGGTGGATGAATATGGTGCAAGAATGTCCTTTAGATAGTCAGGTGAAGTTCCGTGTAAGCATTGGTGTGTAATGAGAGCAGTTTTGTATTGAATTCTGTAGGTGACAGGAAGCCAATGGAGGTTATGAAGAATGGGTGTAATATGTTCAAATTTACGAGCTCTCAATAAAATCCTTGCTGCACTGTTTTGAATATATTGAAGTTTCTGAAGATTTTTGCCAGGGATTCCAATAAACAGGGAGTTGCAGTAGTCGAGCCTGGAGGAGACAAAGGCATGGACGAGTTTCTCAGCATCGGAAAAAGTCAGAGATGGGCGAAGTCTGGAGATGTTTCGAAGATGGAAGAAGCAGGTTTTAAACAGATGCTTAATGTGATTTTCAAATGTAAGATGAGAGTCCATTTTTATTCCAAGATTTGTAACAGAGGTGGAGAGGGGGATGTCTTGACCAGAGAAGGAGATTGTTGTTAAAGTTGATGTTTGTATCTGGTGAGGGGTGCCAATCATTATGGCCTCAGTCTTGGAGCAGTTTAATTGAAGAAAGTTCTGATTCATCCATGCCCTTATTTCCTCCAGGCAGGTAGAGAGGGCAGTGAGTGAAGATGGAGATGGGGATGATGAGGATGATCCAGTCCTGATGTAAAGCTGTGTGTCGTCGGCATAGCAGTGAAAAGAAATGTTGAACTGATTAATAATTTGACCTAAAGGCAGCATGTAAAGGGAAAACAGCAGGGGCCCCAGAACTGACCCTTGAGGGACACCACAGGAGACACCGACTGTCTGGGAAGTGGCATTGCCAAGACTAACGCATTCCAGCCTATCGGAGAGGAAAGATTTGAACCAGTCCAGGACAGTGTCACAGAGACCGACCTCCACATGAAGACGGTGGAGGAGAATATTATGGTCCACAGTGTCGAAGGCTGCAGTGAGGTCAAGGAGGACAAGGACGGAGGGAGAGCCAGTGTCAGCAGCCATGAGGATATCATTTGTAACTCTCAGTAATGCAGTCTCAGTACTGTGAGCTGCTCTGAATCCAGACTGAAACTTCTCGTACAGAGAGTGTTGCTGTAGGTGGTCCTGCAGCTGAGCAGCAACTGCTTTTTCCAGCACTTTGGACAGAAACGGGAGGTGGGAAATTGGGCGGTAATTAGAAAAAATGTCGGGATCCAAATTAGATTTTTTCAGAAGAGGCCTAATGATGGCAGTTTATCTTTATATACACACATATAGTATTGTAAAAATTAAAAAAATCACAACTTTAGAATGAAATTGTGTGTAATAGATCCAACAATGTTCAGTCAGATCATCTGGACACTTCTTTTTTGTTGAGAGACAAACAACAGGAAGTGTCCAGGTGACCTGACTGATCATTGTTGGATTACTTTACCTGAATTATTGAGCATGAACTTTTATGTGTGTAATAGAATTAAAAAGCAGAGGGTTTAGTGTTCTCCAGGAAATGAACTAGTTTAGAGCGACAAGGTTTTTTTTTAAATTAAATTTATTCATTTTAAAATACAACACACACAAAAAAAAAAATTCAACAAATGTGACTATACAATATAAGAAATAAAATGAAGGGTGGCAGAATGAAGATAAAATCTTATTATATCTGCCCCCTATTTCTAACAGTCAGTTAAAAAATAAAAATAAAAATCATCAGCAAGTAACAGAACAAAAAAAAACCCTCATAATTATCGAATTACAAAACAACACGAGAAAACTAATTCATATATATTTTTGTAATAATCTGGCTTTGATTAAATTCTTAAATGTAAATAATGATTTGGCATTTATTTGTTGTTTCTGAAATAACAATATAAAAAACTATTAACGTATTATAACAGAGCATGAACGGCTGTGGGAAGCACAATGCATGGACAACCAAGAAACACAAAGATTATTTTTTATATACTGTATTTAGTTGTTTTATTGTTTTACTGTTTATGTTGTTATTTTTGTTTTTGTACAGCAATTTGGACAGCTGCTATGTTGTATTTTAAGTGCTTTAGAAATAAATTGGTATGGTATGGTAAGATGCAGAAACTAAAAGGACACTAACGAAACATAATGACGAACACCTGGGATGATTGGGAACAGGTGAAGCAGGAGCTGGCTACATGAAGAAAGAAACACAGGTGCATAAACACAAGAATCTAAAGAAATGACACAAATTGATTTATTGTAAGAACTATACTAAAGAGAGGAAGGCACTGGAAAGGGTGATGGGGAGTTCAGTGACAATGGTTACTTTATTGAAGAAAAATCAGTCACAGGATATAACTAAAGCACTTGTTACATATTTGAAAGATACAAAATTAGCTGAAAGGATTATTATTTTATTTTTTTAATTCTTGAAAGTACATAGACTCTTGAATTACATCTCCGTCCGGTTGATGGCGGTAATACACTGAGTTTGTAAACTGCCAGAAAACACCATTGAAGAAGAAGAAGAAGAAGAAATGACACAAAACAGGACACAGACTCTCACAACTGAACAACTTTCATTCAGATGATTCTTTTATTTGATGAAGATTTTTAAAAAACAATCAAAAGAAGTCTGCTTTGTTTAAAACAGAGTCCCCTCCCTGTATGTTATCAGACAGCTGAACCCTGTCAGAGCCAGCCTTCTCTTCATGGGTCCACAGAGCTCTTTGTGTTATATAACTCTCCAGGAATGTTTTCTCTATAGTTCACGCTGCTGCCCTGCCTGGCTGCAGGATACGTCTCGAGTGTTACTTCTTTGTTTGCCTTTTCTAAAAACTTTTTAATCATGATTTTTCAAGGTCTTTTGGATCAGATTCCCTTCACCGGTTGGCTCTTGTTGGGATTTCTACTGCTGCTTTTAATTGATGTGGTGAAAAACCGGAAGCCTCCCAACTTTCCCCCTGGACCCTGGGCTGTGCCTTTTCTAGGCAACATCTTCACTGCAGTTGATTTTAAATCCTTAGAGAAGGTGAGGCGACAAAGGAAACTGCTTTCTGTGTGCATGAGACGTGTTTCTAAAAAGAAAAGTGTGGAACTCTAAAGCAGATTGTTTTCTGTCAATGCAGAGATTTGTCTTACAAACAATAATACTGAAAATCAGATGACTGTAATAATTTAAAAGACTCAATAGTTGCATAAAACCAATTTTTTTAATTTTGCATATTGGCTTTAATGTCCCCTATTGCAGAGCAAAAACGGGGAATTGGAAATAACCCCCGTCCATGCATGTTGTGAGCATGATAACTTAAAAAATAAGCACTTTGAGATTTTCATTAATGAAAAGTGCGTTATAAATTAAATTCATTATTATTATTATAAAAATGTGTTAAAAGTACTGATTTCCATTTTGGTGTGTGGCTACTTCTAAGAGTAAAACCTTTTGTTTCAAAATTTGAGTTGCCAGATCCAAATCCAAGATGTCTGCTGCTATAAATGTCCAACCATGTTGTGAAAAATAAAAATAAACGAGGTACCGACTTCCACGTTGGTGTGTTCAGGCAGAAAGGTCGTCATTGACATTTGGACTGGTTTGTCAAAATTGAAGATGGCTGATGCCATATATGCCATATATGCCATATATGCCTTATATAAAGTTGACTTTGACTTTGATATATGTAAATTACTAAAATCTGTGAGTTCACTAACTTGAAAAACAAGCTATGTGCCGACTTCCATTTTGGTGTGTTGCTACATCTAGGTATAAAAAAAGGTCCCTGTCAAAAAATTTCTGTCTCATCGTAATTCAATATGGCCACTGCCATCCACTTCTGTGAACCAGCCACCCCAAACCTTTGAGGAAACTATGCTTTCTAGTTTTTATGTTGCTTAAAAGCAGTTTCCTCAAATGACTGGGGTGACTGAAAATTAATCTATGGTGGCAAAGGCCACCATTGGCCACCCTTGGCTTCGCATTTGCATCTAGTGGTCGGCAAAAATGGTTCCCTCCACTTGACAAGCTCTATTGCTCTGTGCTGCCTCTCAGACAAGCAAGAAAAAATAAAATAAAACTAGCTCTCTTCAAAAAGTACATTCACTTCTCAAATTCCACTGCGACAGGGGACATCTGCGTATCACTTGTTTCTATAGCACTGCTGACATCATCATCAGGTGTTTCCTGTCTTATGATGAAATATTTTTGCTCTAAATGCAGCTTTCGAAGGAGTATGGCCCCGTGTTCAGCCTGAGGAAGGGCAGCGAGAGGTTCGTGTTTATTTCAGGGTACAAGATGGTCAAAGAGGCCCTCGTTCATCAGTTGGACAGCTTTATTGACCGACCTGCTGTTCCTCTTTTTGATGCTATCTACAGTGGTCTTGGTGAGCGCGTGAACATGCATACTCAAAACCTTTGTTCCTATTTAGTGATGAAGGATCATCAAGTAATGAGTTTGGTTAAGGATGTCAGATTGTAGATTTTAAACCAAAGTCAGCACAACTGAGATTAAGGAGCGATAATGGAAGACCTTAACCCTTGTGTTAGTTTTATGACCATTCATGCTCTTGAGGGGAAAACTGAGCTCCTTGTTTAATAGCTTAAACACACTATACATACATATGTGTGTGTGTGTGTGTGTGTATACCAATGTATATGTATACACACACTAGTCAGTATTTTAGAGCTATCAACCTGAAATAAAAATATCAAGTTTTAATTTGGGAGTGGTGGCGCAGTGGTTAGAGATGGTGGGCCTGTGATCGGAAGATCGCCGGTTCAAGCCCCGGTACTGACAACATCAAAAAATGTGGGTGGAAAAAGATGAAGCACCTACACCTGCCTCCACCCTCATTCACCCCACTCTGGGCCCCTGAGCAAGGCCCTTAACCTCCACCATCTGCTCCCTCAACAGGTTTCTCTTGAAAATGAGTTGTTTGGGTTCAATGAGACTAACCTGTATAAATAAAGGGTAAATGAAAAAAATGCCTTTTTAAAAATTTAACATATTTAATTGTCCTTTTTTAAAATCTACACATTTCAGTTATTCAAAAATTTACAAAATATTTATTTTATGGCAATTTTTGAAAGAAAATTAAAAGTATTTCCCCTCATTAGTAAGCCCAAAAATATGTTTATAATTATAAAAGAAATTATATAAATTCCTGTTGTGGTTTGTGTTACGTTTGGCGAGACACAAAATGCAGACAGACTGGTCTGGACTCGAATATTAAAATAACAAACAGGTTTTGATTTTCAAAACAAAACCAATAGGCTGATGTGGCCACAAAACTAACAGTTGATCAAAAACTAGCGCAGAGCCAAGACTGACACTAAGCTATGCAATGCTAACTTATGAAAACATGGCATATAATGACGACTAATGAACAAAATCACAAACACTTGGCTGGGAGACAAACTGGAACCGGTGAGTGGGCGGAGCCAGAGCAGAAGCAGAAGAGAAGGAAGCACAGAGGTGCTGATGAAAACTCAAGAAATACCACCAGTGAACACAAAAGATGAATAAACTTACAAAAACTCTGACCCTCACAATTCAAGACCGGAGTTTTCTGAAGACCCTCTAGACCCCTGGGCCCTTCACATCCATCAGCTGAAAATGAGGCCTTGTTTTCAGTCAAACTCACTCACGTCTCCTGGTCTTCATACATGGAGGTTTTTTCCCCTAATAATTTAATTTATTACTTTCTTTATCATTCTTTAAAACTGCCCATGGTAGAAACAGTCACATACTGACCCGGATGTACTATAGCAAGCAGCCGGAGCACGGTGCACTCACTACGGTGAAACTGACGGCATTGAGCCAGTGAATGTCTGATGCTGCAGCCTGCATGCATGCGAAACAGCTGTTTAGTACTAAATGTTTACTTGTACATACTGTATTAAAAGCAAATTTTTGCTCTTTACATCCAAACTAAAACAATTTTGTTAGACAAGATGAGAAGCGGTACTCTGCAGTGACATTGGGCTGGGAAAGACGGACCTCTTGTAGGGACAGTTGAACTCTGTCTCTCTAGATTTTTTCAGAGGCTCTCAGATATAAAAACGAAGCACAATATACTGGACTAATATAACAATCAAATGTGTAGAGATAGAGTTGAATAGAAAAAAATATATTACTGAGAGGAATTCATTGTTTTATGATATGATAAAAATGGGAATACATTTTTTATTTACGGTGTATTCTAACATGGCCAATTTTCCCCGTCAGGAACTCATGATTGTAGTGAACTTAGTTACTGTGAGGTTATGAAAACATTTGAAAAAAATTCTGAAAATTAAATAAAGTAGAATTTGTAGGCTTTCTCAGAAAAAAAAAATCATGTTTGACTGCATCAAAATAAAGTAATAAATAAAAACACAGACAAAAATAAATGTCCGGTTGATTTTTTTCTTTCCAAAGGACAATACAAAAGGATATTCATGCATAAATATTTGTACAGAAAAGTATGTTTTTATTTGATGTCACATTCCATTAGGCATTGTTCTGAGCAACGGATACTTATGGAAGAAGCAGAGAAAATTTGCCAACAGTCATCTGCGTTACTTTGGAGAGGGACAGAAGAGATTAGAACAAAGCATTGAAGTGGAGTGCAACTTTCTTTGTGAAGCCTTTAAAGAGGAACAAGGCAAGTGAACTATTCTTGAAGTTACTAAAGTGTTTTATTTCATGTGATTCACTGACTTCAATTTAATTTCCAAAACTTCCAGGAAGACCATTCAATCCACACTACACTATAAAAATTGCAGTGAGTAACATCATCTGCTCGGTGGTCTTTGGACATCGATTTGAATACTCAGATCCAAGCTTTCGCAAATTTCTGGAGTTGGACAATGAAGCCATTGTGCTTGCAGGCTCATTTCGGGCTCAGGTAATTATTTTTTAATTGTTGTGCATTTATAGACAGACACACATATAGTACAAACTTATAAGAAAACCTTTAATTGTGATTGTCTTCAACTGATCTGAGCGTTTGTCCTGCCACAAAGCTGTTTGATGTCTTTCCTGGCTTGATGAAGTATCTGCCAGGACCCCACCAGACAGTCCACTCAAACTACAGGCAGATCATCGCTTATCTAAGGAAGGAACTAGAGAAACATCAAGAGGAGTGGAATCCGGATGATCCTCGAGATTATATTGATGCATACCTGGCAGAGGTGAAAAAGGTAACAGTTTATGCAATACAAAGTTTATGACATACAGTTTAATTAAACCAGGTGTATATCTTGATTTAGTTATGAATGGCCATTTGATACACTAAAAGACAATAATTCAGAAAGATCACTCAACATTTATTTACAGAGCCCTATCCATCTGCCACAAGGTGCACAAAGGGCTTCACAGTGCAAAAGTTAAAACAAATAGTAAAAGCAATACCAAAATGCCAGAGTGCCACTAGGTATTAAATGCCTGTCTGAATAAAAACATTTTAAGATCAGATTAAAAAAGGCCCAGATCAGTGATGAAGCGCAAGGTAGTTGGTTCCAGATTCTGAGCGCAATGACCAAAAAGGCCTGGTCACCGTAATTTATGTCTTTGGACTTTAGGAAAAACAGTAAAGGTGTATTAGTTGGTCTTAGTATCCACTCACTGAAGGCTACAATATCAACCAAATAAGATGTGGCAAAAGGGAGACAAGGGTGGTGAGAATGCCCAAGGATGCTCCCAGAGGCACTGTAGGAGTTCTGATGAGGATAGAATAATCAGCCAGGTCCTTCTTGTGAGATCCGTAAACATTCTTAGGGGATGTTGAGGAGTGGCCAAGGACAGCTCCACTGAGAAACCAAGAGTCCTGAAATGACATAATGTTTATTCAGCTGATTCCCCCTGGTTGGTCCGTGGACTTCCTCAGTGGGAGGGAGGGGGGCAGAGCATCAGATTACAGAGCCTCCAGGCGAATTGAAATAAGATGGCCTGCAAGGGCAGCCGAGGGAGCCAAATTCAGATAAACAATGTTTGTTTTGGAGACAGGCAGAACTTTACTGAAATTTATCTGCCTTGAGTCTTTGCTGATCTCACATAGATTCTGAAACATCCAAATTAAGTGGACACACCACTGATCTGTACCTGATAATGTTCCCAGAGGTTTGATCCATCCTGCCAATGATTCATAGGAGCCTGCGATTCTCACAAATCACATCCAATTTGTGCCCCAGTCCACTAAGCAATGAGTCTGGGCGCTCGAGACACGGAGCAAACCTTCACATAGGCAGCAGCCTGACCAAGCCAGATTAGTTGCGGCCGTCTTCTTTTTATGTTCATAAACCAGGAACAAGACAATTCCAAAAACAGGAAACCTGTTATCATAAATCCAACTACTTTGTATATGCAATTTCGGCATCCTCAATCAATGGCAGAAATACTGTAGATAAATCACATTCCACTTCCACCAGAGACATGTCCAGCTGCATACGTGTCATCCAGGTAGTTCAGCTTGCCTGAAGCTTGACGAGGGAAAAAAAAGTCACTTGCATTATACATAGTTCCCAGACACACCCCCAACCGGTTTCCGCACCACATCTGAAGGCAGAGAAGGCAAAGATGGCGAACAGCCAGAGCAAATTATACGGACAAAAACACGAGCTACCACAGCTTCACCAAGGAACAAGAGCAAACTGGCAGTGGTCGAGTTAAATGAGTTTGAGAAAGAAATCATGGCAGACGAATCAGACAACTTGTCACAAAGTAGTTACTCCGATATCATTAATTATTTAATTACTACAAAGAGCGCACACCGGCTTCACAGCACACCGGCTTCACAGCACAGGGCTTCACAGCTTTAAATCCAAAAAAGATGTGTAAACTGTCTCAATCATATCTAACCAGCTAAAAAAAGGTTTAACTAAAATAACACACAGCCAGCACAAACAGTCCAGGCTGAACACAGACCAGAACCAGCACTTGAGTGTTACCGTGTTGGAAGTTAGCATGTTGTTAGCATCTGGAGCGGATGGTCCCTCGAGAGGTCGGACGGCGTGGATCCGTCGCGGCCGCGGGGGCACGTCCCATGGGACCGACGCGTCGCCCGCACGACTTGGCTCCCGTCCTCCTTCTCCCACTGGGACGGTCTCCCCGCCGGTCCCGGTGGACCGTGAGGAGGCCGCGTTAGCGAGATGCTAAGCTAGCCACAGCATGCTGTCGCTAAATAAAAAATAAATAAAAAAACAGCTCTAACACACAGACAGTTGTACTCTAACATTGTTCTGACATAGTTTCACAAAATGATTTATGTAGAATATTTTGTTTACCGGCCAAAAGGACGACGTCTTCCAGAGCAGATCCGAGCCAGACTCAGAGAGAGGGGCTGCAGTCCAGCTTCTCCGATGAGATAAATCCTTCACGTTTACTTTTTTTTTGATGAAGTGAAACCTGCGCGTTGCCCAAACGTCTACCCGACTGGAACACCCACTGACACAACACGAAGTAACCATTGCAATTAATTAGAAATTAACAAAAAAAACAACGTGAAAAATGGACATCCATTAGAACGCGCTCCAACTGCTGTTTAGCCTACCTGTGGGAGGGTCAAACAGTACAACCCACAGATGTGACGTCACATGGGAACTATGTCTTGCATTGAGACCAACTGACAAGATCCATACAATTAAGGTTCAGAAGATATGTAGAGAGAGGCTCAGAAGCAGTTTCTCAGACAGGACAAAACATCAAAGCGGAGGATGGAGAGGAGTAGAAAAGCATCTGCCCTCGACAAGAGCAAGTGGTGAACAAGCAGCAGCTGTGGTATCTAATGTCCCAGCAGGGAAAGGAACACTTCCACTGCCTCTTATACTCCTGGAGCTCATCAAAGGAAATGGACCACAGCTGCTGCTTGTGAGCACTGCCCAGCACACAGGAATCTGCATGAGGAAAACACTGGAACCCCACAGTACCCCCTTGCAAGAATCACCTTTAGGCAATCTCCGATGTCTCTCAGATGGGTGATTTCTATGAAACGAGGAGATGAAGCTTGGATCTAAAATGAATGGCCTGCAAATTGAAGATCTCTCCTTGGGGCTGTGCCTCCCAGTCGACCAGGTATGGGAATCCCCAACTTCTGCATCTTAGGTCGTTTTCACACCTGATAGTCCGGTAGACTCGGTTCGATTGGGGACCTGAATTTGGAACATTTGTTTACATTTTCAGCTGGTGTGATTCACATTCACACTGCACTGAGTCAATTGAACCAACCTGTTCCTCCCTCACATGTGGTGGCATGGTGGCGCTGCACCAAGAACTACTGAAGGAAACAACATGAAAACCTCTGTACAAGACAATGAGTGCAACTTGCTTCTGGAAATAAATTAAAATATGGAGTGGCATCAAATTTTAACGGTTTTTGAATTTCTGCTTTGTCTGTGGCTCATGTGCCAAACAAACATTTTCAACTATGGACTCAGCAAGAGTGGAAGATAAGGTAGAAGACCATGGAGAATGCACATTTGTTTTGGTCTCCCCATGTTGGAGAGGTGGACAGAGGGTACGTACATGGAGGTGTAGCGAAGAGGAGGCTCTGAAAGAGTGAGAGGGGATGGAGATGTGTGGGAAGTCAGATAGGTAAGAAGGGGAAAGATTATGGATAGCTTTGAAAGTGAGAAGAAGAATTTCCTGCTTTGGAGAGGTCTCTGGTCTGCTTGCATTCACAATGCATTCGAATTGCGTCAGAGTTCACTTCAACCGAACGGAGACCTAGGTTTTTGGGCGGACCAGAGTTCGCTTTTTTGGTCCGCATCAGAGTGTGACTGCGCATTCACACCTCACCAAATGAACCAAACTTTCTAGGCAAACGGAGACTTTGATTAAAGTAGACTAACAGGGCTGGTGTGAATGCACCCTTACATCCAGGATGTGACAGACCATGAAGGCTGGATGGTTATCAATGTGTCATGGGGTGGAGGGTGGTCTATATGCAGGCACAAGGAACTCTTACAGATGGGTTTCACTTGGGAAACATAGGATGGATGCGCATAGAGGTGGGTAATTTGAGTCTGACCACAGAAGAGTTGATCTTTACAATGCAAAAAGGACCTATAAAACTAATGGCCAATTTCCTGGGGGTGTCTTTTAAATTGATGTCTTGAGTGGAGGACCATAAGTGTCATAGAGTCAGCAACAAAAATAAAAGCTATTTGCTTTAGGTCTGTCTCACTTTTTCCAGATCCAGTTGCCATTAAATACGGATCACGGTTAATAGATGGAATATCTTTACCACCTAGTGGTGCATCATGGCTATTTAAACATTTTTGTTTAAATGTGTAAAAAAAAACAAAAGTATAAATTGGAAATAAGAATATGTATTTAAAACATCTGGAGTAGTGTAGAGGAGAATAAAACTATGGAAAAAATATTGGAAGTTACATTTCCTTGAAATAATCTGTACTGAGCTTATTAATAAACAAAGTACTGTAGTCTATGTTAGCAAAATATATAATGTGATAAAATAACAGCTATTTTTTTTTATGGTACTTTAGACCAAAGAAGATCCCCGGGCTGGGTTTAACACTGATACTCTGCTGCTTTCCACCCTTGACCTGATTGAGGCTGGAACAGAATCAGCTGCCAACACGTTACGCTGGGCCCTGATCTACATGATGAACTACCCAGAGATACAGAGTTAGTTTCTATTCGTTACATAAAGGGAAAAAAAATTCCAGTGAATGGTAGCTTATGACAAACTTTAGGCATCTTAGTAAAGTTTTAACTCTGTTTCTCTTTCAGGGAAGGTCCAGGCAGAGATAGATAGGGTAATCGGACAGTCCCGTCAGCCCACCATGTCTGATAGACCCAACCTACCCTATAGTGACGCTGCCATTCATGAGAGTCAACGCATGGGAAACATTGTTCCTCTGGGATTTCCAAAAATGGCCAGTAAAGACACAACACTGGGAGGATACTTCATCCCCAAGGTAGGAGAATATTACCAACATCCTCAGGAGACAAATATCTAGTACATTTTACAAAAATGAATATGCTCACTGACCAATAGGCACCTAGACAAAGTGGTGGAAATTAACTTAAACTGCATGCGCTGAAAAATCTTGTGACTGCATTGCAATAATTTTGATAAACAAGTTGTTCAACAATGTACCCTGTCAGAGGGGAGGGGGTGTTTAAAGTGTGTAGTTTTTGAGAGGGGTGTTTTCATGGAGTTAAATGGAACGCCCTTGGTCCTGGCAGGTAGAGTGAGCAGTCGTCGTTAACCCGGGCGTCGACTGATCCGGTATGGTTTCTGATGGGTTTTCAAACCAACCCTGCAGCTTCTACAAAGATGATCAGACAAATGACAAGAGTTAACACGGGGTATTGATTTTGCAAAGTGGGAAACGTCTCCTAAAACTGGGGGAGAACGAGTCCGATTTGGAAAAGCCGACACCAACCTTTTATCCACTTTGGTGGGTGGGTATTTTTGCAAGAGAACTGGTTCGAACAGTTTTCACACAATAGATGTACTCAGTTTTGGCTGAGTCAGGAACAACAGGTCTTGAAACAAAGAACATTATTTTGATCTTCTGTTTCTTCAGTAAACAAGTATTGTGTAAGACAAATATTTCTCAGGGAGTGAACAGATACATTGTTTCATACTATAAGTTTTTAGATGCCAAACATTAAAATACTCTAACAGTCTGCCCTTTTTATCATTTAAAACTGTTTCACATTATGTAGATGATTGGCACGAAAAAACCTCTGGGTCTAAACTTTTAGTAGGAAAAACGCAACCAATGCAAATGGGCCCTCACCATGTTTGCAACCTTTACAACAATTCAGGCTCATCTGAAAAAAAAAAAAGTTTTGTGGGTAGTAGAGTAAAAGATTTTAAAAACTTTAAAGACATTTAAACTAAAAATAAAGAATTAAAAAACAAGGAAATTTAAACTAAAATAATAAAAAACTTAAAGAAGTTTAAACTAAAAAACTTTGCATGCATGCATGCCATGATCTTCAGCCATATAGCCTATTGTTATACTACATGGTCTCACACTTAAGAGATCGTCATGAAGCCCCTAAAGTCTCTTTTTAAGAAAACACTGAAAATTTTTGACAAAAAGCCAATACAGTATCATTACTGCAACATCATAAATAAGTACAACATTTTGGATTTTAATAGCTATCAGATTTTTATGGACGTTTGCCTGATTTTTAAAGTTTTAAATGGACTTGCTCCTCCTCCTTTAATATATTTTATAAGTAAAAAAACAAGTACAGTAAACACAAGAGCACTGACCAGAGGAGATTGTGATGTGCAGCGGCGCAGGACTAAATTTGGCCAAATGGTGGTGTCCATCAGAGGCACGCAGTCATGGAACACACTGCCAGTTTCCATCAGGAACTGTGGCACCTACTCCAGCTTTAAAAAATCTCTGAAACTTTGGCTGAAAACTAATCAGAAGTGCACTCATGTGTAGATTACTTTGTCTATTCTTATGGCATCATATTTTTATTGTAATTTTATGTTGTGTTATGTGCTATATAGGTGATGTTTGTATTTTTCTCCGCTCTTTTGTTTTATGGGACGTTTCTTATTCTTACCTGCCTTAGGACAACGGATGCAAATTAGCTATTGTGCTAACTCCGGCATATTTACATTGATGCTAACTGCTGTTATGTTGATTAATATGCATTGTCCTAACTTAAATAAATAAATAAATGAAATGAAATGAAATGAAAAATAAAATAATTAAAAAAACTTAAAGAAATTTAAACTTTGTGTAAAATTGTTTAAATGTAAACTGACTGAATACACTCATTATTTGAGTGTACTGTATCAGTATTTTTTTGGCTTTATTTATAAGAACTACCTTTGTTCTTCTACACAGTGTAACTTCTCCCCACTTGAATGTGAAGCACAAAAAACATTAAGGTTTATGTGTAATCCCTGTTCACCTCCAGTCCAGAAAACCACTTATCTCAAAACTACAAACATTTACTCTTTAAATTCCCAGCAATGTGGGACATTAGCATACAGCTCATTAACAAAGCTCTGCCATTAACATATCTGCTGTTGATCCATGTGTGAACCAAATTACGCCCCAAATGAACCGTTCCTTCTGGGTGATTAACATATCTGTACTCCGATGAGATCAACATGTTTTCTCTTCTTGTCCAGGGAACATCTAGTACTACGGTCCTTGCATCTGTGCTGTTTGATAAGAATGAGTGGGAGACTCCAGATGTATTTAATCCTGACCATTTTTTGGATTCAGATGGAAAATTCTTCAAAAAAGATGCCTTCTTACCGTTCTCAGCAGGTTGTTTTTTAATCTTTATGATCTATTCTTGCTTTTCATTAATAAGTCTGATTTTGAAATACTTTGTTACATTAAAATATGTCACCATCACTGTAGACATGGAGCCATTTTCACTAATATTTCACTGCAGGTAAACGTGCGTGTATCGGGGAGAACCTGGCCAAAATGGAGTTGTTCCTTTTCTTTGCAACTGTTATGCAACGCTTCACCATCGTTCCTGTTCCAGGAGAAATGCCCAGTATGGATGGTATCATGGGCTTCACTTATTCCCCTGAGGAGTTCAGGATGCTGGCTGTGCCTCGCTAATGTTGTTGCCACCACACCACGATCAACAGGGATCTTTATTTTCATTCCTTTACTCCATATTATATAAAATATACTATTTTAAACTCTTCATACATAATGTTGTGCCACATTCTACAACTATAATGGTTGGATTTGTTTTGATGGTATAAAGTCTGAATTGTGCCTCAAACATGTAGCTACAAAACATTTCCACTACTTGTGTAACTTTACTAGAAGTTAGAACTTTGTTTGGATTAAACAGCATTTTGTAATCGTTCACAGTTCCTCTGTGTGTTGTCTCTGGACACGCTCACCGCCCTTCCATCCCCCTCCCCTGCAGAATGTCGATGTCATTATGTGCTCGTGTGTGTTTTTTTCCCCATTATCATGCTTTTAACCTTCAGCTAAAGATAAGAGCATGTACGGATTTTATTTGTCTCCAAACCCTATGTGTCATTTTCATCACTTTTTATTGTCTGTCCAAACTGGTCTCACTTGTAAATGAGTCTTCGATGCTCAATGTGACTTATCTGTTTAAATAAAGGTTGAATAAAAAAAGGTTCTGTGACCGTTATATATTGTGACAATTTATGATGAGATTAAACAACAGTTTAAGAGTCATTAATCTATTTAGTTTTCTATGTTGTGTGTTTAGGACCGGTCAGTTATGGGTAATATTTTTCTTCAGCTGTTTTAATTAAAATGACGGTGACTGAAAGGTGCAAATGAGCCGCAAACAGCTAAAGGTGCAAACACACATCAATGCAAAGTCCAAATGGAAACAAAACAAAAATAAATGCTACAGAAAAATGCTACAAAAATATAAATAAAAAAAATCTGCAATCACAGAAAAGTCAGAAGAAAAATGTACAAGCAGTAAAACACAACACCCCCAAAACAACTGCAAGTAAGAAACACTTCAAACTCACTCCTCAAACAGACGTGCACCAGACCAGAGGGACAGGCGACCACCAAATAAAACAGGACCACATCCCAGTTGACACGCCACTTTCCAAACTCATAATACTTTCATATGAAAGAATGTCCAAAATCTCTCAACTATAGAGAGGTTTTCACAATGTATGGAACAAAAGTAGCTACTAATAAACTAAGCAAATTAAACATTGACAATGGCTTTCAGTAATTTAATTTATTTCACAGGAAAACCAGAAACGATAAACAAAATATCTGATGAGGGAGATGTCTGTATTGAGTTTCTCCAGACACTTGCGGATGTAGCTGACAGGCAGGACGTAGCCACAGCGCAGAAGATAATAATAATAATAATAATAATGAATTCAATTTATAACGCGCTTTTCATTAGTGAAAATCTCAAAGTGCTTCACACATTCATACACCGGTAGCAGCAGACTACCATGCAAGGTGCTTTCCAGTCCTACCGGGAGCAACTTGGGGTTAAGTGTCTTGCCCAAGGACACAACGACACATGGTGTGGGGAACCGGGATTCGAACCTCCAACCTTCCGATCGGGGGACGACTGCCATTACCACTACGCCACGGCCGCCCCTGCTGAAGATGAACCATTCGGTCCAGCAGAGTCTTCTTCAGCTCCTGCTGGAGTTGAAACAAATCTTTAATACTTCAGCTGAGAAGTGAAATATTAGACGTGACAGCGTAAAACAGCACCACAGATCCCTACCTGCTCCATGACGTCCAGCTGAGAATGCTCTGTCTCAAAGAGCAGCTGGAGGACCTGCGGGTGCAGCAGCTGGTGACACATCTGTGTGGAGAGTTTCATTTTCAAATGTTTGGGCCAACACTTTTAAGATTAATTTAAATCACCTTTTCATCTGCTAAGGCTGTTATACCTCATCCAGTAGGGCTAAATGAACAGGCGTGTGGTCTGTCTGGAGCTGGAAGTGGCACGGTTCTGACACGGTCCAGTCCACCCACTTTAAAACTCCCATAGCAACCACTGGGAACCTGAACCCACATTAGTCATCAGACTGAAAGCAGTGAAGAGGTTCTTATGTTTTTTAATAATAAATTTACATTTAGACAGAATTTAACAGAAATTTCGTTTTTGTTGTGATGATTGACATATAAACTATTTTAATATATAGTGAACATTCAGTGCAGTTAAACTTGCACATTACATCGTTGGAAATATGAATGATGTTTTTCAGAACTTATGTTAGAATAAATGTATAAAATAAAACAGATACTTCAAAGGGACTCATTTTTTTAAACTATAATGAATAATGAATAATTATTAGATACATTAATTAACGCATTACCTTTCAGTGCTATAGACGACTTAGATCGGGTTCAATCCCTTCACCCTCGAAAACTTCCTGCTGCAAACTCGGACTCCCCCTCACTTCCAGAACATAAAAGCTCAAATAAATACAGTACGGCTGCAGACCTAAATTAGAAGCTGCTGTTTCTTGTTCATCACTCAAAATAACTTTGGCTTCCCAAACTGAAGACAAATCGCTCAAATCTTCACTTAATTGCTAAATTCGTCGGATTCTATATTCTCCGCCATTGTTATTTACAATGTGCGTTCGAGCAGACATTCCTTTGGCCACGTCACGGACGTCGTATGCGGAAGTTCCCGGATGTCCTGTGACGAAACACGGCGCAAAGTTTAAAATCACTTTTAAATCAAATTTCAATTCATTTATCATTTTGCTTGTAAAAACGAACATAGTGAATGATACAACATACTGTATATATGTTGTGCAATTTTATGCATAGTTCCAACATCATGTCACAATACCTTTAAAATAAACATGAAAAAGAATGTTTGAAAATTTGGCCACAATATGAAATTTTCCAGAATCAAGGGTTGGGGGTAGCAAAACAAGCGGTAAGTCCAGCTGAGATGATTTGGCATCTGCCACTGTAAAACAGAAATATTCACAATAATTTTAGTGTTTAATAAGTGGCTTTATGATCACTCATATTAGCGTTTTGATAACTAAAAAATGTTCTCTAGCAGTTTACAAAACAATCTAGTTTTTCAAACTCTTTTTGCCATAAATATGTTCAATCAAGTTCACTAATCTTCATAAAGTAAACATATACCACCTTAATGCCACTACATGATACATTAGGTCAGAAAACATGTTCCTTAGATACTCTTGGTACGGTGAATACAGTGGTATAAAGTGATTCCCAAACTATGAGTTGTGGACTTCATCAGGTTTATTTACGAAGCTTTGGAGAACAGCCAGCAGCTCACAGAAGATCAACCAAAAGATCATGTTCACATTAATCAACACCGTCACCTGTCGGCGGTTCTGACCCATTCTGACTTCCCGAACTGAAAAGTTTAGTTTTGTAGAGAACTCATCGGGGGTCCTTTCGACTTCTACCGGCAAACTGTTTCAGATCTGAACCCAGCAGCTGCCCACAGGGAGCTGCTGGAGGTGAACATTTCTCAAGGATCCTTACGAGGAACAATCACTGCATCTACCACAACATTCAGAAGTCTCCACTATAATAAAAACAAAGTCCGGTAGGACTGGCTGGCGCCTTGCATGGCAGACTACCGCTACCGGTGTATGAATGGGTGTATGAATGGGTGGATGGCTGGTGCTGTAAAGCGCTTTGGGGCCCCTCATAGGGTGCTGGAAGGGGCTATATAAGAAAGCTCCATTTACCATTTCCACTTACCATTTAATAAAATATGACCTCTCCACTATCGTCTTACTTATAGTCACATCAAGAATGATTAGAATAAAAGGACAGATCATGGAAACATTTCCAGGTCTCTCTTGTAAACAAGTTCTTGTGGCTCAATGGGACTAACTTGTTTGAATAAAGGTTGAATGAATTTAATATCAAGCTCAATAATCTTTATTATCCCAGAGGGGCAATTTATTTCAGACAGTGGGCACTTAAAACATCCACAATAGACAAGACATTGACACATTAAAATAACAGAAGTCATCAGTGTTTGTTGAGAAAACTGATCTCTACAGGGATGAAAGAGTTGTTCAGTCTGTTTGTTCTACATCTGGGCAGCAGATACCTATGTCCAGATAGAAGACACCTGAACTCACTGTGGAGTGGTGATCAGGATCTGCAAGAATAAGTCTCGCCTTGTGTATGTCAATGAGGTTCTGTAGGTCAGCGAGGTTCTGTATGTCAGTGAGGTTCTGTAGGTCAGTGAGGTTCTGTATGTCAGTGAGGTTCTGTAGGTCAGTGAGGTTCTGTAGGTCAGTGAGGTTCTGTAGGTCAGTGAGGTTCTGTAGGTCAGTGAGGTTCTGTAGGTCAGTGAGGTTCTGTAGGTCAGTGAGGTTCTGTAGGTCAGTGAGGTTCTGTAGGTCAGTGAGGTTCTGTAGGTCAGTGAGGTTCTGTAGGTCAGTGAGGTTCTGTAGGTCAGTGAGGTTCTGTAGGTCAGTGAGGTTCTGTAGGTCAGTGAGGTTCTGTAGGTCAGTGAGGTTCTGTAGGTCAGTGAGGTTCTGTAGGTCAGTGAGGTTCTGTAGGTCAGTGAGGTTCTGTAGGTCAGTGAGGTTCTGTAGGTCAGTGAGGTTCTGTAGGTCAGTGAGGTTCTGTAGGTCAGTGAGGTTCTGTAGGTCAGTGAGGTTCTGTAGGTCAGTGAGGTTCTGTAGGTCAGTGAGGTTCTGTAGGTCAGTGAGGTTCTGTAGGTCAGTGAGGTTCTGTAGGTCAGTGAGGTTCTGTAGGTCAGTGAGGTTCTGTAGGTCAGTGAGGTTCTGTAGGTCAGTGAGGTTCTGTAGGTCAGTGAGGTTCTGTAGGTCAGTGAGGTTGTGTAGGTCAGTGAGGTTCTGTAGGTCAGTGAGGTTCTGTAGGTCAGTGAGGTTCTGTAGGTCAGTGAGGTTCTGTAGGTCAGTGAGGTTGTGTAGGTCAGTGAGGTTGTGTAGGTCAGTGAGGTTGTGTAGGTCAGTGAGGTTGTGTAGGTCAGTGAGGTTGTGTAGGTCAGTGAGGTTCTGTAGGTCAGTGAGGTTGTGTAGGTCAGTGAGGTTGTGTAGGTCAGTGAGGTTGTGTAGGTCAGTGAGGTTCTGTAGGTCAGTGAGGTTGTGTAGGTCAGTGAGGTTCTGTAGGTCAGTGAGGTTCTGTAGGTCAGTGAGGTTCTGTAGGTCAGTGAGGTTGTGTAGGTCAGTGAGGTTCTGTAGGTCAGTGAGGTTCTGTAGGTCAGTGAGGTTCTGTAGGTCAGTGAGGTTGTGTAGGTCAGTGAGGTTGTGTAGGTCAGTGAGGTTCTGTAGGTCAGTGAGGTTGTGTAGGTCAGTGAGGTTCTGTAGGTCAGTGAGGTTTGTAGGTCAGTGAGGTTCTGTAGGTCAGTGAGGTTGTGTAGGTAACGATGTTGTGTAGGTCGTGAGGTTGTGTAGGTCAGGGAGGTTATGTAGGTCAGGGAGGTTATGTAGGTCAGTTAGGTTGTGCAGGTCAGTGAGATTCTGTAGGTCAGTGAGGTTGTGTAGGTCACTGATGTTGTGTAGGTCAGTGAGGTTGTGTAGGTCAGTGAGATTCTGTAGGTCAGTGAGGTTGTGTAGGTAAGTGATGTTCTGTAGGTCAGTGAGCTTGTGTAGGTAACTGATGTTGTGTAGGTCAGTGAGGTTGTGTAGGTCAGTGAGATTCTGTAGGTCAGTGAGGTTGTGTAGGTAAGTGATGTTCTGTAGGTCAGTGAGGTTCTGTAGGTCAGTGAGGTTATGTAGGTTAGTGAGGTTGTGTAGGTCAGTGAGGTTCTGTAGGACAGTGAGGTTCTATAGGTCAGTGAGGTTCTGTAGGTCACTGATGTTGTGTAGGTCCATGAGGTTGTGTAGGTCACTGATGTTGTGTACGTCAGTGAGGTTCTGTAAGTCAGTGAGGTTGTGTAGGTCAGTGAAGTTGTGTAGGTCAGTGAGGTTCTGTAGGACAGTGAGGTTCTGTAGGTCAGTGAGTTTGTGTAGGTCACTGATGTTGTGTAGATCAGTGAGGTTGTGTAGGTCAGTCAGGTTCTGTAGGACAGTGAGGTTCTATAGGTCAGTGAGATTCTGTAGGTCAGAGAGGTTCTGTAGGTCAATGAGGTTGTGTAGGTCAGTGAGGTTGTGTAGGTTAGTGAGGTTCTGTAGGACAGTGAGGTTCTGTAGGTCAGTGAGGTTCTGTAGGTCAGTGAGGTTGTGTAGGTCACTGATGTTGTGTAGGTCAGTGAGGTTGTGTAGGTCAGTCAGGTTGTGTAGGTCACTGATGTTGTGTAGGTCAGTGAGATTCTGTAGGTCAGTGAGGTTCTGTAGGTTAGTGAGGTTATGTAGGTTAGTGAGGTTATGTAGGTTAGTGAGGTTATGTAGGTTAGTGAGGTTATGTAGGTTAGTGAGGTTCTGTAGGTCAGTGAGGTTATGTAGGTTAGTGAGGTTATGTAGGTTAGTGAGGTTATGTAGGTTAGTGAGGTTATGTAGGTTAGTGAGGTTATGTAGGTTAGTGAGGTTATGTAGGTTAGTGAGGTTCTGTAGGTCAGTGAGGTTGTGTAGGTCAGTGAGGTTATGTAGGTCAGTGAGGTTATGTAGGTTAGTGAGGTTATGTAGGTTAGTGAGGTTATGTAGGTTAGTGAGGTTATGTAGGTTAGTGAGGTTCTGTAGGTCAGTGAGGTTGTGTAGGTCAGTGAGGTTATGTAGGTCAGTGAGGTTATGTAGGTTAGTGAGGTTATGTAGGTTAGTGAGGTTATGTAGGTTAGTGAGGTTATGTAGGTTAGTGAGGTTCTGTAGGTCAGTGAGGTTGTGTAGGTCAGTGAGGTTATGTAGGTCAGTGAGGTTATGTAGGTTAGTGAGGTTATGTAGGTTAGTGAGGTTATGTAGGTTAGTGAGGTTATGTAGGTTAGTGAGGTTCTGTAGGTCAGTGAGGTTGTGTAGGTCAGTGAGGTTATGTAGGTCAGTGAGGTTCTGTAGGTTAGTGAGGTTATGTAGGTTAGTGAGGTTATGTAGGTTAGTGAGGTTATGTAGGTTAGTGAGGTTCTGTAGGTCAGTGAGGTTCTGTAGGTCAGTGAGGTTATGTAGGTTAGTGAGGTTATGTAGGTCAGTGAGGTTCTGTAGGTCAGTGAGGTTCTGTAGGTCAGTGAAGTTCTGTAGAGCTTTGCCAGCAGTTTTACTGCACATCCTGACAATCCCTGATGCTGAATCCTCACCAAACGCTTTTCGCGCAGCTGAAGCAGCCACTTTACATTGAAAGTCTATGTGGCCGCGCATCTTGGAGCAACGGGGCGTGACGCGGCGCATCTACAGCATTTCAAACAGCGCAGCAGGACCCGGCAGTCCCTTTTCACGCACGTGCGCAGCTGCACAGCTGCGCAGCCGAACAGCAGAGCAGCAGGAAGCCAGAATATTCTTGCTTCTGCTGCTCGTAGAGTCGCAGCAACCACTCGGGAGAGACTCTGCTATGTGATGACGCAACGACAACGGGACTTTCTGTGGACGTGTAACAAATCTATAGGCCGTTTGTGTACAGGTAGTCCCCGATTTACGAGCGAGATCCGTTACAACGAGGCGCTCGTAAACCGGAAATCTCGTAAATTGGAACGGCCGCCACGCTTCTCGTAAGTCCGGAATTTCGCTCGTAAATTGGAACGGTTTTGCTAGCGCGACTACGAACACTCGTTTTTCATCGAAAAACTGCTTATGAGTGCATAAAAATGATCGGAAACGTGTGTCCACATGTTTAGCTAACGAACTGTGGTGAAAAAACACAGGAAAACTCAGTATTTTTTGCGTTTTTTCCAATAATTCGCCAGCTCGTAAGTCCGGAACCTCGTAGATCAGAGCGCTCGTAAATCGGGGACTACCTGTAATCAAACACTTACGAGGTCAGTTTACTGACTTACCTATAGTTTAGATGAAAGATCCGAGCAGATTTTATCTACCCAAACCTACCACCAGTTTCACGGGGTCTCAACTTTTTCAGAATAAATCAATAAATCGGTGATGTGATTAGCCAGAAATGTAACTTCACAAGAGACTTCAACTTATGTTGGTCTACCAGAAAATAGACCTTTTATTGAAACTATCACAAAAATTACATTAAACATTTGTATCGATATTAGCTCTGATTTAATAACTACGTTGACAAGAATTCAAATTAAAACAAACAGACAGTTAGGAACTTTTCTGTTGGTACATTTACTTGACAGATTAATAGCTTATGAAAAATAAGAAATAAGAGGAAGAAGATGAAAGCTAAGTTAACTGAAGTTGATTATTTTGAACCAACCAGGGTGGCACTTTTTCCCAAACAGGTCCAGCTGTACTTCCGACACGTGCAGCATACAAACAAGCCTCTTTACCTGATGACGATACGTCTAGAGGAGATGAGGGCTGAGAAGTTTGTGGACACGAACGGACTGTGTGGTCCAGCTCAGGTCCAGTCGACTTCGTGCGTGTATGGCTGGATCAGACGAGCGAGAGCACGCTTTCACCGGCAGGAACAAAGGTCAAACGCACTGACTGATTTTCAAAATAAAACTTCCGAAAACAAATTCTTTCAGAAATGAGTGTTTCGAGGCACAGCAAGGCTTTGCCGTGACTCCAGCTGAGACGTGGGTCGAGTTGACACAATGACCGGAGCGTCTCCAGCTTTCCCAGAGGAGAGAAGCAGGTTGCGAGTTAGTTCTCTCCAAAAGCACTAAAGAAAAATGCAGGAAATGACCTTTTTTATTTATTTTTTTATTTTTTAATTTATTTATTTATTTATTTATTTATTTTATTTTTTTATAGAGAAAGAAAGAAAAGAGAAAGTGAGACAACAAAACAACAATTATCCACAAAAAGAGCACAAGGCGAACACACCAAACCTCCGTCCACTATCCTGCAAAGCACATGACAGAACACAGCAACGAAACATACAAGCATAAAGACTGATAATATTCATGACCTTGCATTAGATTTCTATATATAAACATACCCATACCTACAAATATATAGACAGTATATATACATATATATTTATATTCATTTATATACCCATCTACATATATCTACATATACATCCCTACATCCATTTGTGTGTGGTTGTGAGCATGCATAAGTGAATAAGGTTCCTCCAATAGAACATTTAGTAGCGATTGTGAAGCATCAGAGATCTGTCCCCCCAAAGCCCGAGACAGACGAAAGGGCGATCAAAGCCCAAGACCCCAGGAAGGACCCCGAGCCCAGAGTCCCCAGGACCACCCGAACAGGACGAGCCACTCGTCCACTCCCCAGATCCGACCAAGGGGAAGAACCGGACGAACCCCACCAGGGACCACACACAATGACCCCCCGGGGTCAACAGCGACAAATACACAGGCCCCCGCCAGAGCCCGCTGCACCGACGTAGCCCCAGGGCCGGTCACCGATGCTCGGGCACCGGGGACGCCCACCCCTCAGGCCCAGACCCGACAGGACCAGAGGACCCGAGCCCCACCAGGCAGCCACCAGGCCGAGCCGACCAACGCCCAAGCAGGAAGGAAATGACCTTTATATGGGAGGCGGGGTCTTCCCCACCTCCTTAATGACTACTGGCTGGTTTTAACAAAATAAGAGATGGGTTTTCATCTCATAGGCAGAATGGTCTCTGAAGGACAACAGGAAAACTGTTTACATAAGCGGCCAGATGGACTGGCCTGTGAGCACAGAGAATATTATGGCTAACTTCATAGACAAAACAGAGAAGGAAGTGCACAGCCTTTACGTCCCAGATTCAGAACCTGCTTGTTCTTGCAGAAATAAAACCAGCGGAAGGGTCAAAACTCATGAGAGTAACAGATCATCATTAAAATGACAAAATATACTGTAGATCAATTCTGAATTAACACACATTAAAGAGAAAGTTCAATCTGATTAATTAGTGTCCATTAATTCATAATAATTGTTAACCAAAATAGTGTCCACTCGTCTCCTTGAGGGCTTCAAGAAGGTGTAACACTTAGAGTTTCAAAGAGATGCAGAGAGGTGTACTTGAAGGTCAAGCCTACAATATCAGAGATTAGGTGTATCACTACAGACGAAAACAGCATCCGGTAGGAAAACCTGGCATTTTTAAAAGTTGCTGCTGTCCACTGGAGTGTACATCACCCCAAACATAAAAAAAAACGTTTTAATCTCAACAAAGACTTTTGCAGCTGCAGTTCGGCTCGTAGAAAACCCACTCAAGTGTTAACGAGGCTGACGTGAAGCTGATTTCATCTGCTCGGTGCACAGAAAAACAACACTATCTGACCGGGAAGGGAGCCACACGCTGCTCCCACTGCGCGTCTGCAGTGGAAACAGACATCTGTTGACAAGCAGCAAACACAGAGCATTGGGAGCTTTTTGATGCTTTTGGTGAGGACCAGGCATGAGAGTTTGTTCCTGTTTTTCATGTCAAAAGTTCAAACCAACAGATGAAGGTGAAAGTTAAGACTCAATAAAACATGAATAAAATATTCTCATAAAAGTAGAATCAACAGTAAAACCACAGCTTCTGATAAAAATAAAAAAAACATTCTCTCGTGGGCCTTCTTACAAAGTGAGTTCACATGGAGGTCAAAGGTCAGTTTTTTACTGAGAACAGTTCCCAGATGTTTATATTGATCCTCCACGTCAACAGCTTCACCGTTAACGACCACAGCAGCTGCAGCTGAAGAGTCTTTTCTGAAATCATTGACCATCTCCTTTGTGTTAGAAATATTTAACTTTAAGAAGGAGGACTCAACCAGTCAGTGAAGTCCCCGACCACAGGACCAGGGTCATCACTGCTGAGAGGGGACACGATGACGGAGTCATCAGTAAACTAGATGTGACGCTGTGGGAACTGGCTGCAACAACTGTTTGTATATAAATGAATAAAAGGAGTAAAAGAACACAGCCCTGAGGGGTTTCATTCACAATAACAATAATGAAAATGTATCAAGTCTATGTCAATATAATAAAAGAACACAGCCTGGTGCCTGCATGTATATTCATTCAATCTTTATTTAATCAGGTTAATCCCATTGAGCCTCGACAACTCATTTACAAGAGAGACCTGTCTACAAACTAAACAATGACAACAGCAACAGTAGATTTTCCTTCAACAATCAACAATAGACAAACATAAGAGAGGTATTTAATATACTGTATAATATGTATATGTGCATTCCCTCAGCACTCCTCCTTCTCAATTCCACATTAATGCAAAAATAATAGAATGTGTAAAAATGCATCAGCAGAGGTGTCCAGAGGGAGTGTGTGTCACCGTTACCCACTCAGAGGTCAGCCAGACCCGTGCCCGGGTCGGAGCTGACACTGTTGGTCTTCAGGGACAACAAACACACCATTTATCCTGGAGGAGACCGTTCCAGGCTGACGAGATGTGACAGTTCACGGAGGCCCCACAGTTCTCCACCCCCGAAGAGCTGGACTGTCACATTAACGACACACCGTGTGGATTTTATGTCCTGCTGCATGCTCAATAATCCAGGTCTACAAGAGTTGAGTCAGCTCCTCTGGTTCAGTATCAGTCAGCTTTCAGAACGCTCTTCTGCCACAGCAGACAGACATAAAAATTAGTTAGTTCACTCTTTAAACTGTACCAGGTACGAGAATAGCTTATTAACTAATTAACTTATTATAATATTGTTATATATTCATATACAGGTGATCCCCGACTTACGAACGAGTTCTGTTCCTACGCCCGTTTGTAACACGTAAATTGCCGTAAGTCGGAAAACACCCGAGCCCCCACTTATACACATACTGTACATGTACGGTACAAAACAGTTACCAAGTTACCAAGCACTTCGCCTATCCTAACACAGTGTAGTACATAATTATCAAAAAAACACATACAGTACATTTGGAGACAAAATAAAAAGTTAATTTCTTACTTTGAGTTGGTCAAGCCTCGTTGCACGTCCGAGCTCTGCAGCTTCGTGCTGCTTCACACGGTTCAAACTGTTTACAGGAAGGACTGTTAGCATGTTAACTCCATACATAATGAAGGGAAAAAGAGTGAATAACTTACTGGGAGCCGTTTCTCCGCGGTGTCCATCTAAAAGGCTGCGCGCGCTAGCATGTTAGCCCCTCAAGTAGCTGCGTGCGTTAGCATCTTAGCCCCTCCAAAAGGCTGCTGCAGCTGTTTCTCCGCGTTTTAGCATGTTAGCTCAGTGTCCATCCAACATCTGAGGTTGCCAGGCGGACATTGAGGCGAGCTCCGCCGCCCGTCGGCTCCGTGTCCCCGGTGGGGCGTTAGCATCCACCCGTCCATCCTACAGCTAGGCTTGTTAGCATGTTATCTCGTTGCTCCACTGGTCCAGCTCGCTGTCTGCTGCTTCACGCGGTCCACAGCGTCGTTTTCCTTCGTCCATCCGTCCCTCCACAAAACCGCCGTTCAGCTCCCAGATCATGTATCCGAGCGCAGGAACCTCTGATCGGACACGGTCCGTCCGAAGCTGGCTGTCAGGGTCGGAGCTAACTGGCTAAACTGGCAGGCACTGCAGAAAACGGACAGCCGAAAACTGTCAGAAACTGCCGGAAACGTCGTAAATCGGCTTGAAAATAATAATAATAATAATACTTTATTCATAAAGCCATTTAAAACAACCACAGCTGCAACAAAGTGCTGTACACATGAAATCATGAACATTTAAACACATTCAAATTATTTATTTATTTATTATTTCATATTTTTATTAATATGATGCGTTCGTAAAGTCGTATTGCCGTAAGTCGAGGACTACCTGTATATTATAATTTAGTGCATGTCTGTTTGTTGTTCTCTTCCAAGTATCATTTATTTGTTTTGTTTGGGGCAGTTAAAAGTGTTTGTCTCCATCTCGGTCTTGTTGGAGTTATTACGTTAAAGTTTATGATTTTTATGTAACTCCGTATTCAGATTCAGTCTATGGCAGCTCACCTTTCACCTGCCGCCTTATCCTGCTTTTGGGTGCTACGATTTGTGTCAACACTAATCAGAGGTTACATGTTGTAAAGTATGCAGATAAAAATACAAAGTACACAAGTGACAGCAGCCACACAGTACATTTATTGTGCTTATGACTTTTAAATGAGTTAGAGTGGTTTGGAAACCGGGAGCAATAACAAGAGTAACATGCAAATGTCTGATGCATAGTGACTTGGCAGAAATGCTCTCAACTCAAATGTTTCTCCTCTGGAACCATGTTGTTTGTCAAATATTGTCATAAAATGAGATAATGAGCAACATTACTCAGTCGAGTCATCCAGTTCTAATTTTTCTAATTTCACCTTATTTTCTAATGATAGAACTGTAAAGCATTAACTATTGTGCAATCATGAAAGCAGATTCTAACATACAGCATTAAATAATTTATGCATACTTTACTTGTTGCATATAACTTTTTTAATATTTACAGAGTATAGAAAAGGGATAGTTATTTTCAATGTAATGTTAAAGGATATTTTTATTGGGGGTAAATGTGTTTTGTATGATGTCTTGAAGGTGAATGTTTCCTTCAGGAGTGAAAGATTATTTTGTTTTCTGGATTCTTTGACCGTCCTCATACTCCCTGAGCAACGCAGGGGCAGCGTTGGTGCTGCACCACAAAACCATCCAACTGACACTTAGTCAGCCCCAGTGGCGGCTGGTGGAGTTTTCTCCAGGGGGTGGGGGGCACTATAACTCCAAAATACACCCCCCCCCACACACACACATAAATATAGGATTATCTTGCAAAAGAGATTTTTAATCTCAATGGGATTTTCCTGGTGAAATAAAGGTAAAAAAAAAAATATATATATATATAGGCTGCCGTGGCACAGTGGTAATGGCAGTCGACCCCCGATCAGAAGGTTGGAGGTTCGAATCCCGCGTCTGCCCACCATGTGTCGTTGTGTCCCTGGGCAAGACACTTAACCCCGAGTTGCTCCCGGTAGGTCTGGATGGCGCCTTGCAAGGCAGGCTACCACTACCGGTGTATGAATGTGTGTATGAATGGGTGGATGGCTGGTATTGTAAAGCGCTTTGGGGCTCCTCACAGGGGGCTAGAAAGCGCTATATAAATAAGCTCCATTTACCATTTACCATATATATAAATATATGATATTTATAT
>JBBPBX010012630.1:0-10737 GCA_038048925.1 Garcialebias charrua | reverse complement strand
TATATATATATATATATATATATATATATATATATATATATATATATACAGTATTTTCTGGTGTATAGGTCGCACCTGTGTATAGGTCGCATTGTCCAATTATCACCAATAGATTGGAAAAATCCCTAGATAGGTCGCACCTACGTTTAGCTCTGCTGCAAATGTCTGCCACAGGAGCGCACAGCAAGGCTTTTAAGAAGATTAACACTTAAAAACAATTATTTGTTTGATAAAAATTATAGCAAATATATGTCTGAGCTGAACTTTTCCTTAATAAATGAACGTAATTGTGAAATGAGCTGGATTTAAAAATTTGTTTCACCGAAAGTGATAACAAGCCATATATAGGTCGCACCTGAGTATAGGTCGCAGGCCTTGAAAAAACCATAAAAAGGTGCGACCTATACACCGGAAAATACGGTATATATATATATATATATATATATATATATATATATATATATATATATATATATATATATATATATATATATATATATATATATATATATCTTTATTTTACCAGGTAGAGCCCATTGAGATCGAGATCTCTTTTACAAGGGTGACCTGGTCAAGTGGTCAGCAGCACACGTCACATGGTAATTGACAATAAGCATTTGCATTTATCAAAAAAAGAAAATAAAGTAAACTACAATCCCAGATGTTGACAGTTCAAAACCAACAGGATAAGACAGACTTATATAGACATTATCAGAGTCAGAGTCAGAGAGTCTTTATTGTCATTTGCACCGCATGTGGTACATGTGATGAAAACGAGATTATGTACACGGGGTCCCAGTTACATCCAACAACAAATGCAAGAGAAAAACAGTAATAACATCTAGAATTAACTAAGAAAAACATCAACTAGTAATACACTAAGCCTAATATAGTGGGAATAAACAGCAGCACGAACATGAGTCTGTATGAGCAGATGGTCACAGATGAACACAGCAACAAGAAAACAGATCAGCATCAGCATGATGTGATATTTTGCAGTGTTTATTTTTATTTATTTATTCATGAGTCTAACAGCCTCAGGGTATGTCAATGTCAATGTCAATTTTATTTATATAGCACATAAAAACAACCGAAGTCGACCAAAGTGCTTTACAGTTAAAAAAATAAAATAAAAACAGAGTAAAATGCATCTAGTGCCACTAAACATAATAAAGCTATCAGTAAATACACAACAACAATAAAATCTGCTCAAAATTTGATCTCACATTCTGCGAGGATCAAATGCCAAGTAAAAGAGATGAGTCTTAAGTGAAGATTTAAAAGTGTCAACAGTCTGAGCGGTCTTTACTTTCTCAGGTAAACTGTTCCACAGTTTTGGAGCAGCAACCGCAAAAGCCCGATCACCTCTGGATTTCATTCTGGATCTGGGGACATCTAAGAGAAACTGGTTGGTAGACCGGAGTGCTCTTACAGGAGTGTAGATATTAATAAGATCACATAAATATGACGGGGCCAGACCTTTTAAGATTTTAAAAACAAGCAATAAAATCTTAAAATCAATTCGATAGCAGACAGGGAGCCAGTGAAGGGATGCCAGGACAGGGGTTATGTGTTCATATTTTTTAGTTGAAGTTAAAAGACGAGCTGCTGCGTTCTGGACAGATTGTAAACGATGCAAAGATGATTTGTCTAAACCAACATACAGTGAATTACAATAGTCCAAGCGAGAAGTAATAAAAGCGTGAATCACCTTTTCAAGGTCTCTGAAAGAGAGACAAGACTTCACCTTGGCAATGAGTCTTAGCTGGAAGAAACCGGATTTAACTACAGCATTTATCTGTTTGTCTAACTTAAAAGCACTGTCAAAAATAACTCCCAGATTCCTGACATTGGAGTGGCTGTATGAAGCCAAGGGGCCAAGAACATTTAGGGTGTTACATTTGCCAAAGCTGATGGCTTCCGTTTTATTTTCATTTAGATTTAGAAAATTAAGTTTTAACCAGATTTTAATGTCATTCAGACAGTCCAGGAGTGGATCCAGTGGAGTGACCCTGTCTGACTCAATTGGAAGATATAACTGTGTATCATCAGCAAAGCAGTGAAAAGGAATGTTGTGTTTTCTAAAAATGGACCCCAAAGGCAACATGTACAAATTAAAAAGCAGTGGACCTAAAATAGACCCTTGAGGGACTCCACAGATCAAAGGAGCTGGAGATGAAGAACAGTTCCCTAAATGAACAGAAAAACTTCTGTCAGTCAGGTAGGATCTAAACCAGGATAAAACTGTGCCTTTGATACCGACCACGTGTTCCAGTCGTGACAACAAGATGTTGTGGTCCACGGTATCAAAGGCAGCAGAAAGGTCTAAAAGCACTAAAACAGCAGATCCTCCTGCATCAACAGTTAAAAGAAGGTCATTAAAAACTCTTAAAAGGGCTGTTTCTGTGCTGTGGCCTGATTTAAAACCTGACTGGAATTTTTCACCAATGCTGTTGGCAGTTAAAAGCTGTAGAAGGTAGAAGCTGTTCCTCAGTCTAGTGGTTCTACATTTGATGCTCCTCAACCTCCGTCCTGAGGGGAGTGGGGCAAAGAGTGAGTGTGCTGGGTGAGTGAGGTCTTTCATGATGCAGGTGGCTCTTTTCCTGCATCTGGAGGTGTAAATGTCTGTGATGGTGGGGAGACTGACTCCAACATCTTCTGTGCAGCCTTCACCACTCTCTGTAGAGCTTTCCTCTCTTCAACTGTGCAGCCTCCATGCCACACGTTGATGCTGGAGCACAGGACGCTCTCCACTGCACACCTGTAGAACGAGGTGAGAACTGGGCTGCTCAGACCAGCACGTCTCAGTCGTCTGAGGAAGTAGAGTCTCTGATGACCTTTCTTGATCAGGCTGGTGGTGTTGTTGCTCCAGCTGAGGTTATCATTCAAGTGTACACCCAAGTATTTGTAGCTGGAGACCACTTCCACTGCAGATCCACCTATTTTCAGTGGGGCGTGGGTGTGTTTGTTCCTTCTGAAGTCCACAATCATCTCCTTTGTCTTCTTCACATTCATGTGAAGATTATTCTCTTTGCACCAGCTCTCCAGGTGTTCCACCTCCTGTCTGTAGCTGGACTCATCATTGTTTGTGATGCATCCCACCACCGCTGTATCATCTGCAAACTTAACAATATGACAGCCTGGATGTGTGGCTGTACAATCATATGTGAGCAGAGTGAACAGAAGGGGGCTCAGCACACATCCTTGAGGAGAGCCAGTGCTGAGGGTTATGGTGGAGGAGGAGAAGTTGTGGATCTTCACGGACTGTGGTCTGTCTGTTAAGAAGTCTAGTACCCAGTTACACAGACAGACATCGGTTGAGTAGATACAGTTAAAAATCAACAATGACATGTATATTGGATAAGTATAGTGTTTAGAAACATCTGCAATGGTCAAGTTTCTTGATGACATTTTCTACTACGGTTGACATGAAGGATCTAGGAGAGATGAATGTTGATAGTTTCAGATCTTTCTGTAAGTTGTTCCAGGCTGAGGGGACGGCGAAGCTGAATGCTCTTTTTCCTAGTTCAGTTCTGACAGGAGGAACTGACAGGAGGACTAAATCGTTAGAGCGCAGGGAGTAATGACTGTGTGATGTTTGTATTAAGGAGGTGAGGTATGACGGGACTAGGTTTAGGAGGGTCTTGTAGATGAAGGATATCCAGTGAGTGTATCTGCGAGTGCTGAGAGATGACCAGCCAGATTTTACGTAAAGCTCACAGTGATGAGTGCGATAACTGGAGTCAGTAATGAACCGAAGGGCACCGTGGTAAATGGAGTCTAAGGACTGTAGGTATTTTGATGCAGCACTCATGTACAGCACGTCACCATAATCTAGTATTGGCATGAATGTTGCAGCTACTAATGTTCTCCTGGCTTTGCATGAGAAGCAGGATTTGTTTCTGAAGAAGAAACCTAGCTTCAGTTTCAGTTTAGTGGCCATTTTGGAGATGTGGGTTTTAAAAGACAGTTCATTGTCAATGTTGAAACCTAGATATTTATAGGTGGAGACCATTTCTATTTGTTTTCCCTCAACACATAGACATGTGTAACACATAGATATGGGAATTGCACCACCGTGCGGTTCACCTGAAGCATTACAATCACGCCTTTTAAGGCAAGTGAGGCGTCTACGTCTCCAGAGGCCACGCCCCTCCGGAATAAAAGACTGAGGATGCCTCAAGATTGCCCTCTGCAAGCACTTCGCCCGAGCTTGTGCTTTGGAGGGGCAAACGAGTGTTGCACTTTGTTCCCTTCCCTCTGGGAACTTTGGTTATGGTGCATAACTTCCAGTTCCCCTTTTGTCAGGTCACTGCAGTGCAACACATAGATATGGTAACATACCATCACGCCCTGGAAACGCATGCTTTGTGCAACATTAGGCCCAAACAGACAGGTGGTAGTACGTTCAGCTCTCCTTTGAGGAGAGCACAGCCCGTGTGACGTCATGAGTTGTGACATCCAAGCTGTAGTATTTCATAAATGTGTTAGGAGAAGTCCAATTAGCAGCAGTGCAGATGTCTGCTACTGACACTCTTTTAAACAAGGCCCAGGAAATGGCTAACCCTCGGGTTGAGTGAGCATGTACACCACTGGGCACCTGTTGACCTTTGCTGCTGTATGCTCTAGAAATGGCCTCTGTCACCTAATGGGAGAGGCACTGCTTTGACAGGGCTTTGCCTGCGACAGGAGCAGCGAAGTACACAAACTGCTGATTTGATTTTCGCCAGCTGCTAGTTCTTTCCATGTAAACACGCATTCCATCCTGCCTGGACTCTCTTCTTCACTTCTTTACCACATTTCCCATTTTCCTGGACAGTGGACCCCAAGTACTTGAAGTCCTGCACCTTTGTGACCTCTGCTCCTTGTAGCCTCACTGTTCCACCTCCTCCCTCTCATTCACACACATGTACTCTGTCTTACTACGGCTGACTTTCATTCCTCTTCTTTCAAGTGCATACCTCCACCTCTCCAAGTTCTCTTCCACCTGTTCCCTGTTCTCACCACAGATCACAATGTCATCTGCAAACATCATAGTCCATGGGGATTCCTGCCTGACCTCATCTGTTAGTCGGTCCATCACCAGAGCAAACAAGAAGGGGCTCAGAGCCGATCCTTGATGCACTCCCACCTCCACCTTGAAGCTATCTGTCACTCCTACAGCACATCTCACCACTGTCCTGCTGTCCTCATACATGTCCTGCTGTCCTCATACATGTCCTGCTGTCTTCATACATGTCCTGCTGTCTTCATACATGTCCTGCTGTCCTCATACATGTCCTGTACCAGTCTAACATACTTTTCTGCCACTCCAGATTTCCTCATGCAATACCACACCTCCTCTCTTGGCACCCTGTCATATGCTTTTTCTAAATCCACAAACACACAATGGAGTTCTTTCTGACCCTCTCTGTACTTCTCTATCAACATCCTCAAAGCAAAGATGCATCTGTGGTGCTCTTTCTTGGCATGAAACCATACTGCTGCTCACAGATAGTCACATCTTGTCTAAGTCTTGCTTCCACAACTCTCTCCCAGATCTTCATTGTGTGGCTCATCAACTTAATTCCCCTGTAGTTGCTACAACTCTGTACATCACCCTTGTTCTTAAAAATGGGAACCAGCACACTTCTTCTCCATTCTTCAGGCATTTTCTCACCCTCAAATATTCCATTAAATATTTGAGTCAAAAACCTCACTGCCATCTCTCCAAGACATTTCCAAACCTCCACTGGTATGTCATCAGGTCCTACTGCCTTCCCCTTCTTCATTCTTTTCAGAGCTTTCCGGACTTCACCCTCACTAATCTTTCCCACTTCCTGGTCCACAGTTTCTATGACCTCCACTCTTCTTTCTCTTTCATTCTCTTCATTCATTAGCTCCTCAAAGTAATCCTTCCATCTTCCCATCACACTCTCCTCACTTGTTAGAACATTCCCATTCCCATCTTTAATAAGCCTAACCTGCTGCACATCCTTTCCAGCCTGATCCCTCTGTCTTGCCAATCGGTACAAGTCCTTCTTGCCCTCTTTAGTGTCCAGTCTCCACGCATTATTCGTGTCATTTCTTCAGCACCCTGCAGCTGATTTCCCTCAAACTTGGAGAGAAACATCCTTAAAGTGTGCAGAATCAAAGAAGGAAAATCTAGGTGAAAGGTTGCTTTTTAGAATTTAGTTTGCCCTTAAAATGCTGTGCATAAAGCAACAGTGCATGTGAAAATACAGCCCAGCCGTAAAGGTTGTGTGCACTCTGATTTGGGCGAGAGTAACTGAAACCAGAATCCTCCATTCACTTTGTAAAGAGGGACAAAAAACAAACAACTCGTGAAGAAGAGCCAGTTAAAATGCAAAACAGGAGCACACTGAGCTCGTATGTGCACGGACTGAACAGAATGAGGAGAACGAAGCCGAAGGCCCCAACTCCACAAACTAACTGCTAATGTGAAAATCTGACAGTCCCACCAGTGTCAGATAATAGCTGGTTTCATCATACGTGCACTGTGAACACGGCTCTCTGTCCAAAGGAGAGAAGGTGCAGTTTGCACCATGTTATGTAACCTCTTTGTTCAGCTGCTTTTCCTCCATGTGCAGTGGAGCGTAAACACCAGAGGCTTGAATCGAGCGTGAACGACACCAAGCAGACCTGATTTCAGCTCCGTCAACATGTGGCTTGATCATTTTTTACTGAGCTTTGACCTGAAGAGTCTCTTCTTGTTCCTTTTTCTGTTCCTTCTCATCGCAGACTTCTTGAAAAACAGGAAACCACCGAACTTCCCTCCAGGACCGACGGCTCTGCCCTTCGTGGGGAACATCTTGGAGCTGGACAGCAAACAGCCACAAGAATATTTTGCTAAGGTATCAACACGAAGCCTGACGAGTGAGGATCAAAGAGGCCGATTCTTTCTGCCAATACGTGTTCACTTCATCAAGTTTTTCCAAAAGTATTTTCTGCACATCTATTTATGTAGCACATTTAAAAACATCTGTGTTGACCAAACAGGAAATGGTCTGGTTGTGAATAGTAAATGTGCCTTGCCTTTACATTGATTTGTCAGTGATAATAACATTACTTGTTATAACATGTAATAATAACATTACATGTTACATGTAATGATAATTTCTGCAAAAGGAAAAATGTAAACTTGAATAACAAAAGAAAGTTTTTCATTTTGTTGTAAAGCTTTTGCTGCCATCTTGTGGCTGAGCTGAAAACATGACCAGACCTGGACATCTCTTGATTCTCCCTCTCTGTGTCTAAATATATTTTTTAAATTGTTTTGTTGTTTTCTTCTGAATGTGTTTCAGCATCTAGCTCACTCCACATTATTTGTTCTATTTCAACAAATCATGAACCAAAATGTTTGTCTCATTCGGGTCGCTCCTGCTGTGACTTTTAATACTTGTGCACTTTTAATTTTTACCAATACTGTATCTTAGCCTTGTCGGCCTTGTTTTTTTCGTTGAAAATGAATGGAGCTCTTTTCACATCCGTCAAAGCATTTGTGTTGTTTTACGGCTTATTTCAGCTTCTTTTAGCTTCTATCTGCTCATTTCAGCTTTTTCTTCTTTTTCTTTAGTTTTCCCCCCCCCTGCTCTTATAACATCTATTTTCTAATTTCGGCATTTTTAGGCTAATTTTAGCTTATTTAGACTACTTTTTGGCTCATTTCTGCCATTATGTTTTTTTTATTTTATCTTCTTTCTTCCTATTCCAGTTTTTGTGTTTGTATCAGCTACTACAAATTTGTTATACTATTTCTTGTAGTTTTATCTCTTTTGTGTTGCTTTTGATATTTTTCTGGTAAAGCAGTCTTTCAATATGCCGTTCAGATTTTATGTCGTTGAAAATTTTAGCATGCTTCTGCCACTTTTAGATATTTACTGGCTTTTAGATATTTTTAGCTCTTTTACCATACTTTTTGGCATATAAGACACAGTTTTTTTACTCATTTGAATGTCCTGCGGCTTATACGCCGAAGCGTCTTATTTATGGATTTTCCCCAATATTTTTAGACCCATTTTTGGCTCTGATTTTGCCGTTTTTCATTTTGGCCAAAAAAATGGTGCAGTACCACTTTTGTCCGCTAGGGGGAAACTTCCAGAGAGTACACCGACCGTTTCTAGCTCATGTGTCCGAAAAAAGCCTCCTCTGCTCGGACTGACTGTGTCGCTGCCCGGCCTCCTGCTCTGGATGTAGCTACCATTAGCTGTGTTGTTAGCCGTGTTTTTTTTAGCAAGATAACTCATAAACCACACCGCGGATGTTCTTGAAACTTACAGAGCGTAATTATTTGGTGGTCATTTACAACCGACTAGCTTTATGAGATGTTTGAGATTTAAAAAAAAAGAAGATCTTTTATTAGCGTTAGCTCCCGTTAACAGATACTGTACCTATTATTTAGATATGGTTCATAAACCACTCTGCAGATATTTTTTCTGCTTACAGAGTGTAATTATATGGTTTTAATGTACAAACTGTTGACCTGTATAAGACATCCGAGATAAAATTCGATTTTTTATTCGTGTTTTTAGGGACAGAATCGTCTTGTTAGCTTCGGTTTTATTTCCGTTTATATTGTTATAAATAGTCATAAACCACTCAACTGATATTTTTTAGGCTTACAGAGTGAACGGAACCCTTGTGCTATAATGTCAGCTAAGAAAAATATTTTTCTCAGCAAAGAAATAATTGTTTTTACCGTGTTAATCTTGTAAAGTCCTTCCATGCTGGCTCGCTTCTGTGGCCGCCATTTTCAGCAGGGCAAATGAGGCGCTGACGCGTCGCGTAGCGGTGACGCATAATAGATGCGTCTTATAGGGTGAAGCAGCGTATTTATGGATTTTTTCAAATTATTCTTAATAATTGGACAAAGCGGCTTATACACAGAAGCAACTTTTCCGCCGAAAAGTACGGTAGTCTCTTTCTGCTATTTCCAGCCTTTGTGCTTTTTTCCAGATACTTTCAGCTTATTTTCTGCTAAGTTCAGCTCTTTTGTGTTTCTTTCTTCTATTTTAGTCTTTTTATGTTATTTTTGCCTTTTTTCTGCACCTTTCAGGTTCATTTTTTTGTTGTTGCTTTTTTCAGCACGTTTCTTCTACTTTTAAATGATTTCTGCTAATAACAGTGTTTTTCATCTACTTTCCGTTCCATTTAGTAAAATTTTAGCTTTTTTTGTCCTCCTTTCAACTTCTTTCTACTTTTCAGCTACATATTTCAGGTAAGCGTTAGCTTGTCCAGCAGCTTTCAGCAACAATCGTTCATGCTGGATTTTGGCAGTTTCTCCGGTTGTTGTTTGCTTGTGTTCGTTCATTCGTTTGTCCTGTGTTTGTTGTGCTTCCTTCGTCCTGCTGTCCACAGCTGGCTGAACGTTATGGGGACGTCTTCACCGTTCGCTTCGGCAGAGATACCATGGTGATCGTGTGGGGCTACAAGACAGTGAAGGAAAGCTTAGTGACTCAGGCCGAGAACTTTGTGGATCGGCCGTACAACGCTGTGGCTGACAGGATCTACTCTGAACCTGAAGGTGTAGCATCTCTTCAGGTTTTTCACACGTCACATATGTACGGTTGACATGGCTGACCTTTTAATTTGTGTGCTCTCACATCCAGCTGGTCTCTTCATGAGCAATGGTGAAAAGTGGAAGAGACAGCGACGGTTCACTTTGTCCACCCTACGCACCTTCGGCCTGGGCAAGAACATGCTGGAGCAGAGCATCTGCGAGGAGATCCGACACCTGCAGGAGGAACTGCAGAGGGAGAGAGGTGGTTTTCACTCAGCGTGCGGTTAGGTCATAATCCCGTGAAAGCATTAAGCTTCTCGCTCTGCGTCAGGTGAACCGTTCACTCCGGCTGGTCTCTTCAACAACGCCGTGTCCAACGTCATTTGTCAGCTGGTCATGGGGAAGAGATTTGACTACAGCGACCACAGCTTTCAGATCATGCTGAAGCACATGTCGGATTCAATTTGGCTGGAGGGGAGCATATGGGGTCAGGTGAGTCAGCAAACGTCCCCCTCCATCCGTCTGTGCATGTTTTGAGCACGACAACTTGAGAAATAGACGAGGAACTGATTTTCATTTTGGTCTGTGGCTACAGCTAGGAGTAAGAAAAGTTCTCGTCCAAAACTGGGTCGCCACGTCAAAATCCAAGATGGCTGCTGTCATATATGTCTGTCAGTGTTGTGGAAATATTCATCCATCCATCCATCCATCCATCCATCCATCCATCCATCCATCCATCCATCCATACAGGGTCCATCACAGGGACACATGGAGACAAATGAGACAAACGTCCATTCACTCTCTCTCAAGCCTGGGGACAGTTAGAGTCACCATCAGTCTAACATGCATGTTTTTGGTCTGTGGGAGGAAACTGGAGAAAACCCACGCGGCACGGAGAGAACATGCAAACTCCACCCAGGAAGGCCCGCTGAGAGGCAGCAGCTCTACCAACTGAGCCACCGTGCTGCACATAAGAAAAATCGGTAACACTTTATAATAACTACACACTATTAAGCCTTATTTAAGCATTAACAAACATTTAATTAACAATGAAAACATCATTAATTAAGGATGATTCACACTTAATACACTATTAATTAACACACTTGTTAACGCTTTATACATAAAGAATAATGAGTTCCAAAACCTACGTACTCAATGTTTATTCATGCTTAATAACTCATGAATTAACTATGCTATCTATATTTGTAAATGCACAAATTAATGTGCTTTCACCA
>JBBPBX010012629.1:7094-53717 GCA_038048925.1 Garcialebias charrua | reverse complement strand
TTGATGGAGGGTCCCGGCGCTGCCGACGCTGCCCCGAATGTAAAGACACACGCGTAAACACCGGTGTGACCGGTGTTGCCAGATAGAGTCCCACCCACCCAAAGCACTCTTTACCCGCAAAAGTCAGAAGGAAAATCGCGGTGAACCGCCCAATCTGGCAACACTGGTGAGTGACGGCTGCAGATTCAGTGCTGATGCGGATATTTATGTTCAATTTTTGGAAAGTCCTGCGTGAATATCTATTTTTTTAAACAAAGTTGAACGTTCTAAGGTCTAAGGAGATTCAATCAGTAAAATGAAGACATCAGTTGAGTTTGTAATACATGTTAAAACAGAATAAAAGCCTTTTTGCGGCATAAAACCGATCTTTGAAGTTTTCTTGAACTAATATTAAAATCTCGTCTCGTTCTCGCGAGCTCTGTAATTTGTCTCGTCTCGTGAGTTTTGTGTATCGTTACACCCCTAATCTATACACAAGAAACAAAACCACATATCTAAAATGAACAATAAAAGTAGACCCAATGAGAGCAAATACATCAAATGATGAAGAAAAATATAGACTTTTAAATATAATATAATTTTAAATATAAATGTTTTTGTAGAATCTGGTTCATCAGATGTAATTCAGTTTATTTATATAACGCCAAGTCACAACAGAAGTCGTCACAGGGCACTGAACAGAAATATTAATATATAAAAATAATAATTGAACATTATTTATCAGAGGAGCAGACTGCTCTGAGTTTAACTCATCGCAGAACTCTCACTCTTAATGGTGAAATAAAGTTCATTAGCAGGATTTGGTTTCTGGACACGCCTCCAGACAACGTCCTGAAGTGCAGATCAGGCAGATCTGAGCAGGAGCGGAGCAAAACTGAGTTTGTTGCAGCTCGTCACACTGAAGAAGTCCTTTGGATAAAAGATGAAATGTTTCAACTAGAAGAATCCATCCAGAGGAGCTGACAAGAGTCTCAACAAGGTTCTTCTACATTCCACCCCTCTAACGTCAACTACAGTGTTATTTTAACAATAACTCCACACAGCATTAAAACCCTGCAGGTTTTCCACACGGAGAACACAGACGGACTAAACCTGTCCTTAAAAGGTCTTCAGGTGATCCCTCAGACTGCAGATACCGTATTTTCCACTCTATAAGGCTCACCTCTCTACAAGTCGCTTTGTCCAATTATTGGCAATGAATTGGAAAAATCCATACACGTGTCGCACTTTTATTTAAGTCGCATCTATTATGCGTCACCGCTGACGCGTCACGTATGTTACGCGTCACCGCTGACAACCCGAAATGTGGACCGGTGGTTGGCTCTGATGCAAATGGCTGCCACACGGAAGGACTTTAACAAGATTAACACGGTAAAAACAATTATTTGTTTGCTGAAAATTATAGCAAAGATGTGTCTTAGCTGAACTTTTCCTTAATAAATGCACGTAATTGTCAAATCAGCTGGATTTAAAAAGTAGTTTTGCTACGAGCACCCGCACGGGTGGGACCGCAGCATTTTCTTTAAAATTTAGCAAGATAAACACTTAAAAAATATATTTGTTAGCTGACATTATAGCAAAAGTGTTTCTGAGCTTAACCGTTCCTTAATAAATTCACGTAATGGTCAAATCTGCTGGATTTAAATTGTTTCGCTTTGACGTCTTCCAAACGGTCGCGTGCGCTGAGAAAATAAATTATAATTAAAATTAATTTTATCTCAAATGTCTCATACAGCTAACAGTTTGTAAATGTCCATGTAGTGATTACTTTCTGTAAGTTTGATAAAAAATCTGTCCTGTGGTTTCGTAGTTCATACCTCCAGAGCAGGAGGCCAGGCAGCGACAGAGTCAGTCCGACCAGAGGAGGCTTTTTTCGGACGGACACATGAGGTGGGAACAGACGGTGTACCCTAGCGGACAAAAGTGGTACTGCACCATTTTTTGCCAAAATGAAAAACTGTCATATCTGAGCCAAAAATTGGTCTAAAAATATGGGGAAAAAATCCATAAACAAGTCTCACCTATCTATAAGTCGCAGGGCATGCAAATTAGGCAAAAAGGTGCAACTTATAGAACGGAAAATAGGGTAACCACTTCCATCTCCGCCATCATGAGCTGAAAGGCAAAGACGGCCCCAGAGGGAACATATCGTCTTTAAAAGCTGTTCTTTCTGCTGTCCTTCTTTGTCCCCTGATAATAATATAATAATAATCATTTTATTTAAAAGCGCCTTTCATGACACCCAAGGACACTTAACAAACCAACACAGTGAATACAGAGCAAACATTATCAGCGACAAATTGATGTCAGCGACTGATGCCTCTCAGACTGAACCCCCCTCTCTCACACACACATTTTGACTCATATTTCCAGTCAAGAGGCTGTAGGCCATAGAGCTTCACACACACACACACTCTCCTGATCTGCCTCTGATCAACACAGGTGAGGGCACGGGTTCATAAGTTGGAGCAGAATCGTGTTAAATAACAAAAATAGCTTCAGTATTCAACTGAACACTGACCAACTGGACCCGTGACTCTGCCTGCACATGCTACAAACAACGTGTGTGTGTGTGTGTGTACATCAAATGGACTTTTTATCTTATTCACTGCTTTGTTTGAAGATTTTTTAGTTTTGTATTGCAGGTAAATCTGTTTCATTAAAGAGGCAGGTTTACAGGCTTTGTGCTGCTCACCTCCATGTACGGCCCACTTTGCCACCACACATACACACACACACACACACACACACACACACACACACAAAGGGTCTGCTGTGCATCAAACAGAGTGATTCTCTTCATCTTCTCCCCCCTTCGCCCCCGGCAGGACCATGTGAGGACAGGGAGCTGCCTCCTCATTGGTCTGTTTACGTCTGCAGCGAGGAGCTGCTGCTCAGGACACACACACGAGCAGAATAAAGACACATCAAGTGAGGGAATTAATACGAAATAAAACAAAATAAAACAGGGCCGGTCTGTGCCAGCTGACATCTGTCAGAACCCAAACAACAGAAGGGTGTGTGTGTGTTGGGTGTGTGTGTGTTGGGTGTGAGTGTTGGAGAGGAGCACCATGAGGGCTCCAGCAGGCCAGAACCTGCAGCTCCTCACTGCCTCGTCACTTTTTATAGTTTACTTCTCATAAACCCGACAGCACTAAGTACACTTAGTGTCAACCAACTGTAAGCTATGATCATCATCTAAAAAACTACATTACCCACAGGACATTGGTTCAAAACAGGAAGTCATTACGGTACCCGTTTTTTTTTTTTAGCTGCTTCTGATTTAGAAAAATCAAGTCATGCTAAATAATATTTCTTCTAAATACTTGTTCAAGTTTTACTTATTTATTTTTGCATGGATTGTGTTTAATTTTTAAGCTAATACAACAAAAATACTTGGTGTAGTTATAAATACTGTGATACTGAACCCTTTTCCATTTTGTTGGGTGTCTGTGCACACATCAGTTTTTTTTTTTTGTAGTTTTAAAAGTGATTGCATATTTTTATTTTATTATATTTCTGTGCACAGTAGTCCCTCGCTACTTCGCGGTTCGACTTCCGCGGACTCACTCTATCGCGGTTTGTGTATGTACAGTGCACTTCATATTTAAAAAATAAATAAATAAATAAATAAAATAAAAATGTGCCGCCATATTGTAGTTTTGCCAGTCTAGAGAACTATGTTACCCAGAAGCCATCAGTTCCCTTCCCAGAAGTCAACACTGCTTCTAACCGCTGCTTTCTGCAAATGGAGGGAACGTTTTGCAGCAAAGTCAGAAGTTCTGTAAGTTCTGTTGCTCACAGGACTGGCAGGAAAGTCACAAATATTCTGCAGTTGAACTCATCCTGAGTAGCTGCAGCTGATCTGGACTCAGTGTGACCCGGATCCTGGGAGCTGCAGACGACAGATAGCTGCAGGGTTCAGTCAGGTTCTGGTCACACGGTGCTGGTCAAGACCGGGACAGAGGTGGTGGTTTAAATCCTGGGCAGCAGCACACACACATCAAGCTGGATGGAGCGGTGGGCTTCAGTTTTGCTGTACTGGGACTTTTTTCATCTATCGGGTCGGACTGGAACTGAGCCGCTCCTGTACTGCAGAGCCTGGTAAGTAAAATGTAGTAGCTACTTAAATGTAGCTTGTTGTTAAAATTAGTACCGCATTTTTTGGAGTATAGGTCGCACCATTTTATCATTTTTTCATGGCCTGCGACCTATACTCAGGTGCGACCTATGTATGGCTTTTTATAAAATAAGCTGATTTGTAATAATTTATTAACAAAAATTAAACTGAGACACACTCTTACAATAATGTCAGCTAACAAATATATATTTTTTAGGTGTTTATCCTGCTAAAATTATTCATTTATTAAAGAAAAGTTCAGCTCAGACACATATTTGCTATAATTTTTTATCAAACAATTAATTGTTTTTAAGTGTTAATCTTCTTAAAAGCCTTGCTGTGCGCTCCTGTGGAAGAGACATTTGCAGCAGAGCTAAACACGGTCCACATTTTGACGTAGGTGCGACCTATACTCAGGTGCAACCTATATATGGATTTTTCCAATTCTTTGGCAATAATTGGACAATGCGACCTATACTCGGGTGCGACCTATACTCCGAAAAATACGGTAGGTTTAAGAGTTTAGAGGGCTGATTTGTGGGCTTCATCGCTGCAGGATAGTCTGCAGAAACAAACTACCGTAAGTCAGAATAAAACAGAGTTAGACCAGAACCAGATCTGTTGCTGTTCTGCAGAGCCAGTAAGTAAAATTTAGAAACATGTTGTTAGAATGACGTTGGTTTAAGAGTTTAGAACAGTCCAAGAGTGTGGGAAGGTTTACTAAAGTTTAATAAAAAGTTTACTGTACTTGAACTTAAACTTGGACCACTGTATTCCTACTTTGCAGTTTTTCACTTATCGTGGGGGGCAGGGTACATAACCCCCGTGATAAACGAGGGACTACTGTAATCTGAGACTAACAGAGCAGTGTTTGGTGAAGACAAACTAATGAATGCAGGTAAAGTGGGTCTGGTCTCCACGCGCTTCACACCCACCCTGTGCGTCCTCGGTGTGCTCAGTGGCCTGGACGGCTTTACGGATCTGCATCCGAATGATGTCGATTTTAGTCTTGTTGTCCTGCAGCATCTGCTGGGCGGTTTGCAGCATTTTCTTATCCTGAGGAATCAAAAACACCAACAAGCACGTCAAACAAGCAGGAGATGCTGCTCATTGACTTTTAGTAACAGATTCTCTGAATGTCAGGGATTTTAGTGAACACAGTTCAAGTCTTTAAATTCTGTAGCGGTGAGGGGAAGTGCAGTGAAAGATGCTGTACAACGGAGAGAAAAGACTCAAGACACTTGATTAAACAGACGGATGGACATCACGTTATAGACGTATAGAGATGATCACAATCAGCAGACTGCTGTCAGGACCTTCAGCGCACTCAGAGAAGGTCTGAGTTAACAAAACTAAATAAATAAGCTAAAATGTATTTCAGTTATTTAAAAAAAGTGAAAATAATCTGTTTTCTTCTCTGTAATGTAAAGGTGTACTATGAAGTGCTGCACGTTGGAGATGTTTTTTTAACAAATCACAAGTTTTTGTATGTGGTCTCTACATAAAATTGATGTCTTTAATATCATTTATATTGATATTTTTGCAAAATATTGCAATTTTTATTATTACTATTTTATATTGTTGCTATTTTTTTATATTATACCTATTTTGGGGGTGTAACTGTGACCCTGTTGACACATTTTCGTTCCACCTCATGTACCACATGTGATACGAATGACAATTAAGAACCTTGATTTACAGTAAAAGTAGTCGTGATCCCAATCAGAATATCCAAACCATTAAAACAAGCAGAGCATAAGTTCAGATAGACGGTTTGATCAGTCAGTAGTATTCAGAGCTGTAGCCGGAGTAGGGGTGGGCGATGTATCGAATACAGAATACTCAATGTATCGCAAGTTTTTCAATGGTTAAAATGGCTATATCGTTTATATCGAGAATCCTCCTGCTGTCTGTTTCCTCCCACTCACCTCCCTCCTTCTCCTTCACTGAACACAGACCCAGACCCTCCTTCCTGCCTGCAGGAGGGCAGAGCCGGAGACTTTCAGCACAAGTAAACATGGCAGATATGAAGAGAGCCGCTAGCTGCTGAGGGGAAAAACAATGTTCTTTCTGAGCTAGTTTGGATTTAAATTGTCAGATGAGGGCAGAAAAAATCGTTTTGTAGACGATGCTGAAAATAATCCCGATGAAAGGTCGGAACTACGAATCTTTTCACCATTTAAACAGCGGAGTGGAGCATGAACTGGAAACGGCAGAACCGAGTGTTTTTACAGCCTGCTGCTTCCTTAAAACAAACCACGGGTCTGAGCTCATTTAGCCGTGCGTGCACCGCAGAGCTTTATGAGAGGAGCAGAGAGAGGTGGAGACATTAATAAATCAGCAGTTTATCATATCGCTAAAGATACGGTCCTTAGCGGCTAACAAGATGGCTAACGCTTTAGCCGTCTTCTTCCACAGCTGAGACTGACCGTGTCTTTAGCGATATGATAAACTGCTGATTTAATAATGTCTCCGCCTCTCGGTTCACGTTTCTGAGTGGAGGCTCACATTTACTGCAGTTCACAAACACACTGACTAAAGTGAAAGCACCTTTCTATCTTATCAAGACACTCAAAGCTCTTTAAAACACAATCTGTGTCCTCATTTACCCATTCATACAGCACTCTACTAGAACTGTACAAAGAATAATCAGTACTTTATCACATTCATACACTGATGGGACACACATCAGAGGCAATGAGGGGTTCAGTGTTGCCCACTGCCCAGGAACACTTCAGCATGTGACTGCTGGTGGAATTGAACTCCCAGCTCTCCCATTGGAGGAGACTGCTCTAGCCTCTCAGCCACAGCTGCCCTCAGCTGAAGAGGACTATTATTTAATAGGTGTAAATAAATGTCTAAAAAATAAAGTAATGTATGTAAATAGTTCATTTTTTAGACATTTATTTTGTAGAGTTACAGCTGTTTGTTAATAAATGTTGCTGTGTGACAACTGGGACAAAGCTTTGACTCAGAAATATATTTTTGTTATTCTTTTATGGAAAGAAAATTATATCGAGATATATATCGTATATCGCGATATATCACAACAATATCGAGATATGAATTTTTGTCCATATCGCCCAGCCCTAAGCCGGAGGCCATTTTCTTTAGACCCGTCAGTAAAACGCCTAGTGGCTGATTTACATCAGGGACGATGCTAAAGCTGGACAGATGGAAAATGGCAGCAAGTGGGTATGGTATATTTGAATTAATTTAACTAATAACTGACTTTTAAAAATGAGTGCTTAATAAGAAGATAGATTTTGTTTAAAATAAAGGTCACCCAGCACCCAAACGTTTCAAGCTCATTCAACCCACGACTCATATGCTGTGCTCAGCTCTCCTGAACACAGACATTTTTAGCTAAATGTTTGTTTTGCTACGTTTTGCTTCAGTGGGAATAAGCCTTTACCTTGGTGGATCCATTGGTGTAGATGGGGATCATGTTCTCAACTCCCTGTTTGACTTTAAGCTCGATGTTGAGCTGCCTCTCCAGGGCGGCGATGCGCTCCCTGTGGGCTGACGTGCGACTTTCCGCCCCCGGAGAGCGAGGACAGTCATCTGCAGAAGGCAAGGTTTGAGACGACATGAGGAGCAGGATGGTGGTTCACATGGTGAGGAGCACAGAGGAGAAAATCTACAGGGAGTTTCAGTGTACTGCTGCTGCAGATGTGCCAGATGTTTACATATGGAATAATAAAGAAAAGGTCTTGAGGCCAGATTAAATATGATCCACACCACATGAGCTCTACAAAAATAATAATAATAATAAAGCTTAGACAAGCCCAGAAACCCTTTAAAGTAATATCTCTTCATGTTCAATTGTTTTCATGAACTTTAACTGGAGGAAAATAGAAACAAATAAACTTTTAAGAAGTTTGACTGCAAAAAACAATAACGGTAATAAAAAAATATCAGGTGTGTTGTAATATTAATTTAAACTAATTTGTTCAAATAGTTTAGGACATAAGCAGCAGAAAAATAAAATTCATGAAAACAGAACACATGAGCTAGGTTTTAAACTAGATTTCTTCTTCTTCTTCATTTGATTTATGGCGGATCGCAAACAACTGTTAGGTGCATACCGCCACCTACTGTGCAGGAGTGTGCAACCTCTTAACTCCACTTACAATCTATATCTGAGTTTTGTGCGATGTAAACTAGATTTCTTTTGGGAAATAGATTTAAATCATTTATTGTCCAAAGCCTGAACTGGTTGCAGTGACATGTTATCCCTCCCTCGCCTGGTTTTACTGGGCCAATCAATACAACTAATTATGACTGAAAAATTAAAGTTCTTCATCATATTTTAGCCCCCCCGCCCCTCCAAAAAAGTGATTAAAAATGCCAGAAATACTATGTTTAGATGGTGACAAAAATACTTGTAAACTTTAAGGTTTCTTTAATGGTATCACTTCCCTAATAATGTATTTTATGGTATTTTATGTGATCTTGAAGATTTATTTTTAAATAATGGGACCTTCCTGGTAAAATAATTGATAATTAAAAAACAAAATAAATTAAAAAAAATCCAACACTGAACAGTATTTCTCCACAACTCTGCCTCTGACCTGTGTGGAGAAGTCCTTGGTCTTCATGCTGCCTCGTGTTTGGTGGTAGACCTTACTAACTGAATCTACAGTTAAACAACCGTTCTCTCTCCCAGGGCTGAAAGACAAGCCCTGGTTTGGAGGTTCTATTGTTCTCAATGTGTGATCTGTGCAGAACTTTTTTCTTGGGGGTTTCCAAGAACTATTGTAAGACTGGTCAGAGATCTGAAGCGGGCGCGTGGCTTTAAAGTGGAAATTTACATTCCAGTGTTCAGCTGGTGCAGAAGTTTGTACAACAGAAGGTTTTAAGGAGCAGCTGACCAAGCTGACATGTTTTTAAAGACAAAGCTGTGAAAATGGCTAACTCATAAAAAGAACAAAGCTCAAACATTGTGAACAGCGGAGAACTTTTATAAAAATACATTAACTTTGGGGAAACTTCATAAAGTCTAAACATGTTCAGACAAAAGAGTGGTGTTAATGGCAGAGGGCAATCAGTCCTGCAGTGGGGGGACACATGGGGACACCTCTGGAGCTCGGCGCTTGAGTTTCTCCAGAAGTATAAAATGTCCTGTACAAAAAGAACTTTGTTCTTGACAGCGCAAAGACACAAACGCATTGTTTGGTTCTTGCGGGGTTTGCAATATGCTTTATTTGTTGAACTGGTGTTTGTTCTGGGGGCTGTTAGAACATTTTATGCTGTCCTCATTATGCACTTAGATTGCCCACAGGTGGATCTTATTTAACTAATGATGTCTTCTGAAGACTAAACATTGTCAGGTGATGACAATAAGAAGTTAAAATCTGATCTGTGACAGAATCATACCTTTACTCTCCTCGCCTCCTTTCACCACGATGTGAGCGTTCAGCTCCTGCAGCTGAGCGTGCAGGTTGTCCAGCCGTCGGTTGGAAGAGCGCAGCTGACTGTCCACCTGAGACAAAACACGATTAACTTTAAATTTTAGTTAGAAGACGTCACTCCATCACTTTCTGTGCCAAACCATCAGTGTCTGAGCCTGATGTGGGAAAGACTTTGAGCAGATGTGAGGACATGAACAGGGACAGGAAAGCAGGACTGTGTCTTCACTACCGTATGAAGAACAATTCAAGACAAGTGTTCTTCCAACACAGACACATTTGACTGACTTCATATCTACCTCTTGCTCTCCACTGCTGCCGAGAACAACAGGAATGCAATACATTTACACACTGCAGATTTTCAAGCTCCTGTTTCATCTAAACTACGGTAGCCCTTCTTCTTTAGTTTTATTGTAGAGTGCATTGGATAGTGTCTTCTTCATCTTATTTTCTGTATTCTTATTCTTTAGTATTCTTCATCTGATTGCATGCAGTCACTTCTGTTTGTACTGTGACTGTTTGGTGTAGATACATGTACCACTGTACCTTGAATGTAGATGTGTAGTAGCTGCATAGAAAGCTACCACTGAGTAAAAAACATTTGCAAACACTCCTCAACTTTTAGTGAAATACGTACATGTATTAATGTACAGTATATATATTTGGCATGGCAGCATACGTTCAGTTGAGACAGTAGGAAACAAATGTCTTGTCTAATTCACCGCTTATTAGGCCATTTCCTGTTTCTAAGACTCAATACCATTTTTTTCCAGCTTTATGGCAATTTCATTACAGAATTGTTTATTTCCTAAGGTTTTGACTTTGAAAAAAAAAAAAGTTTCACATCTGATGGGCGGCTGTGGCTGAGAAGCTAGAGCAGATATCCTCCAATGCAAGAGTTGGGGTTTCGATTCCACCAGCAGACACATGCCAAAGAGTCCCTGGGCAAGACACTGAACCCCTCATTGCCTCCGATGTGTGTCCCAATGGTGTATGAATGTGATAAAGCACCGATTAGTCTCTTTAGAATGATTTGTTCAATTAGTTTTGTACAGCTATAGTAGAGTGCTGTATATGAATGAATAAATGAGAGCACATATTGTGTTGTAAAGAGATTTGAGTATCTTGATAAGATACACTGCCTGGCCAAAAAAAAAGTTTCCACTTGACTTTAACTAAACAAATAGGTACGAGCCTCCTATTGGATAATTACTGCGTGGGTGTTAACCCCAACTGGTTCAATGAGTTGCTTCTCATTTCTTAAACAAACATGTTGAAAGACACATGGCATGGTCATGGAAAAGATGTCAAATCATTGGCATCAAGCGGAGAAAACATGTAAGAAGATTGCAGAAACGACAAAAATCGGGTTAAGAACTGTCCAACGCATTATTAAAAACTGGAAGGATAGTGGGGACTCATCGTCTTCGAGAAAGAAATGTGGCAGGAAAAGAATCCTGAATGATCGTGATCTGCGATCACTTAAAGGTTTGGTGAAATCAAATGGAAGAAAAACAACAGTAGCACTCTGGGCTATGTTTAATAGTGAAAGTAAGAACATTTCCACACACACAGTGTGAAGGAACTCAAGGGATTGGGACTGAACAGCTGTGTAGCCTTAAGAAAACCACTGATCAGTGAGGCTAACTGGAAAAAAAAGGCTTCAATTTGCCAGGAAGCATAAAGATTGGACTGTGGAGCAATGGAAGAATGTCATGTGGTCTGATGAGTCCAGATTGACCCTGTTCCAGAGTGATGGGTGCATCAGGGTAAGAAGAGAGGCAGGTGAAGTGATGCACCCATCATGACTAGTGTCTAGTCATCAATGCAAGATCTTGATGAAAAATTAATGCAACACTGGATGGAAATAGACTTTGTGACATTGCAGAAGCTTATCAAAACAATGTCACAGTGAATGCATGCTGTAATCAAAGCTAAAGGCGGTCCAACCAAATATTAGTGTGTGCCTCCGCATGATTTTATCTTTGATCTTGGTTGATAGTATTATTGATTTTACTTGATTTTATCACTTGTTTTATTTATTTATTTATTTATTTTTAAGCAGGCCTATTCTGCCTCCACATGATTCTGTCTTTAATCTTAGTTGATACCATTATTGATTTTATTTGATTTTATCACTTGTTTTATTGTTGTAGCACTTTGAGATTTTTATTAATGAAAAGTGCGGTATAAATTGAATTTATTATTATTATTATTATTATTATTAAATATTAGTGTGTGACCTTTTTCTTTGGTGGCAATTTTTATTTTTTTTGCCAGGCAGTGTAGAAAGGAGCTATATAAGTACAGTCCATTTCCATCTGTTATCTTCTGCTTGTCCAAGGCTCGGGTCGCAGGTGCAGCAGCTTGAGCAGCTTGAGCTTGAGGCCCAGACATTCTGTCCACAGCCTCCTCTTCCACCTCTTCTGGGAGGACTCCAAGATGTTCCCAAGCCACTTGAGAGATGTTCTCTCCAACATGCCCTGGGTCTTCCTGCGGTCTCCTTCCAGTTCCTGCCATCCAGGGAGTATCCGTACCAGATGCTTAAACCACCTCAACTGGCGCTTCTCGATTTGGAGGATCTACTCCAAGTCTCTCCTGAATAACTGGACTTTGTCTCTAAGGGAGAGTCCAGCTACCCTGTGGAGAAAACTGATTTCAACTCATTTTGTGCATCTGTGAAGGTCTCTGATGTTTCATTATTCCCCAAACAGCATCATGAAGACCAAAGAAAAACACCAAACAGGTCAAGAATCAAGTAGTTGAGAAAGTGTAGAGCAGGTTTATATTTTAAAATAATGTCCCAACTTTTAAGCATTTCTTGGAGCTCTGTTCAAGTCATTGTGTGAAACTGTAAAGAGTATGGCTGGACAACAACCCTACCAAGACACGCTGGAGCTCTGCTCACCTGCTGGGCGTTCCTCTTGTCGGTTGTCGCTCTTCGCAGATTTTCGGCCCCTTCCTTGATCTTCAACTCCTTACGAATCTCCCTTCGGATTCTTTCTCGCTGCTCGTCCAAAAGCTGCTGAACGCTCGAGTCCGAGAAGTCGGAGTTCTGGTCCAGACCAAGCTGCTCCAGGACCGACAGCCCTTCAGGATCACTCTGTAAGTGGACGGTGTGAAAGAAAAGAAAAAAGACATGGAGAAACAAAGTGGTTTGCGGTTAGCAACAGTGCAGAAGGTAACTCTGAATACCCATTAAACTAAACCTCCTCTTCAGCTTAATATGTGGTATTTATGGTGTTTAGAGTGACAAGAAGGAAAAGGGAAGAGATGGTGAACGAGACAAGGCAATAATGAAAGGAAAGACACAGATTAGAGATGGGGTAGCAGAGCAGGCTAGGGGAAATAAGAAAGTTAGAGAAAGGTAACAAATGGGGAAAAACGAAGTAACCCCAACACTAACCCTAAGTAAAATTGTTACAGCCTGTGTTAATTTGATTTAAAACCAATCTGCTTTCAGCTCATTTAAGAAAGAGCTTCATTGTTGAAGTCCATGAAAATTCAGAGAAACGTTGTTTTTCAAGCCAGGCTACGTGTCGGACCAAACCTGTCTCATTAACTTAAATCTCCATTTTGTTCAGCCGCCCTCCGTATGATTCACTCTTTATCTGGCAATCATCTTTAGCCTACTATAAAAAGCGTGAACCTCATGGGCTCATTTACGAAAGCGACCTGCTAAAACTAAAGAACAATGAACAGCAATGATACAAACAATATACAAAATAAGGACAAAAATGGCACCCCAAGAAGAAACAAACAAAACAAAAATGTTCAGGAACACAGAAGACTCTTCGTCACTCCGAACCTTTGAGACTACAGGAGCGCACAAATGAATCAAACGAGAAAAAGTCTCACCTCAGAGCTGTCCTCATCCTCCTCGTCCCCATGCCAACACATCACTGACTCGAAACCCGCCCCCCCCACCCCAAAACAAGCTACTGAAAAACAGACATTTTTGATTTGCTTCTAAACTCAAGCAAAGACTTAATGCAAAGCCAAGAGCAAAATGTAAAATGTGCTGTTGGTGGGGGGGCATATGATAATAAGAGATAAAGGGAGGGAGAGTTAAGTGAGAGAGGAGGGGGAACGCCTCCAAAAGAGGATATCCGTCCTAACACTGAGCTGCTCAGGCCTTTCCTGTTTCCTCTGCCATTTTGCTGCTGAGTCAGACACAGAGAAACAAAGACGGTTCCACACACAAAGAATGAGCAGTTGTAAACTAGAACGTGAACTAATGAGATAATTCTGAACGTTGCCAAGTCATCCCCATCTGATGATGTTTACCAAAACATCAGCTCTGACGAAAAGACAAAGAGAAAGCCTGGGTTTCCTACTTCCCCCTCACTTGGACCGGTGTCGTGATATGATCTAAAGTGAAGAAACCAGGGCAGGATGAGCTTTCTAAGTACAGTACAGTACTGGATCAAAGAGCATACGTTTGGGATGCGTTTATGTAGCTCGCCTGATCACATTTCCTCTCATCTACAAACCCCAGCGGTTCCTCTTCTACTGAAAGAAGAAGCAAAGGGACGATACAATCTCTGCAAAAGCAGCAGTGTTGACCAATTCACGCTGGCCTCCAACCACCTTGAACATGTACAATGACCTGTTAGAATGTACATACAAATATCTGGTGCTCTTTTGAACAAGACACATGTTGTCTACAGACTGGAGTTCAAGCTCAAGTCCAAGAATCATTGTTATCCCCAAGGGGCAATTTGTTTCACAGTCAGTAGACACAAAACATCCATACTAGACAAGACATTGGGACACCCTGATGCATGCTCAATAATCCAGGTAGAAAAATCTAAAAAAGCATCACATTTGTTTTTTGAATGTCCAGAGGCCCAGACTTAGCTTTTTTAGAAGACATTGGGACGTTACAATAACCGTAGAGAGATCATGATTGTTCGATCACTACAGGGACAAATTAGTTCATTCTACATCTGGGCATCAGATACCTACATACAGATAGAAGCAACCTGAACGCACCAAGGAGTGGGTGATCAGGATCTGCCAGAATCTGCCAGGCCTTGTTCACTGACCTCAGCTTGTGTAGGTCAGTGAGGTTCTGTAGGGCTATGCAGGGGTCTGCAACCTGCGGCTCTTTGGTCTCTCTGCAGCGGCTCTTTCAAGCTTTGACCAAAACTGACAACTGAATTTTATTGGTTTTTATAATAACTAAAAGGGATAGTTTTAGTGGTTTTCCTGTACAGGTAGTCCCCCGACTTACGATGGTGTAGTGGCTAGGGAATCAGACTTGGGATCCGAAGGACCCAGGTTCGAACCCCGGCCACGGCACACCTTGGGGTGTCTATGAGTGCACATCTATTTTCCCCAGCTCCCCGAGCGCTGACTACGGCTGCTCACTGCACCACCCGGTGGTGGTTGGGTTAAATGCAGAGGCCAATTTCGTCTGTCAAGTATGGGAAACATACACAGATGACAAAAATGTGACATTTATTTATTATTTTATTTTATTTACGAGCGAGTTCCGTTCCTGCGAGGCTCTCGTAAGACGAAAATTTGTATGTCGGAACACGAAACACGTGTTCTCGTAAGTTCGGATTTTCGGTCGTAAGTCGGAAAATTTATGCTAGCGCTACTACGAACACTCGTTTTTCATCACAAATGTTCATACTAGTTCATAAACATGCTCAGAAACTTGTTTCCAAACGGTTAGCTAACACACTTTCATCTAAAAACACATGAAAGTCCTGTATTTTTTGTATGTTCTTTACACATTTACTGCTTGTTCGCCAGCTCGTAAGTCCGGAACCTCGTAGGTAAGAGCGCTCGTAAGTCGGGGACTACGGTACCTGTAATTTATTTTGCAAATATATGAATACTAGAGACATTACAAGGAGTAAAACATACTCACTTTCACTTTATGCTTTATTTCTTCAAAGTAGGATACGTAATTTTACTACATTTTTTAAAAAAAATCACATAAGAATGCATAGTTTATTGTTTTAGTTTTTAGAAACTGGGCAAAAACTATACTGTATATTTTTTCCTTCTTTACAATAATCTATCTTTTGCTTTGTCTTAGAGTGAAAAAACATCAATAAATGTTAAAAATCATTAGATATTTTTAGTTTTATAAAATCACCCCTACTGTCCAGAAAAGCGCCCTCCAACAAACTTGTGGTCTGTGGGCCACCAGTTGATAATCCCAGTTGTAGCAGGTGTTGTGGCTCCGGTCACGTTTAGTTTATTGAAGAAAGGGGCAGAAATGGCTCTTTTGATCGTAAAGGTTGCAGACCCCTGGGCTATGCCGTTCCCATGCTGCTTTTATAAAACAATGAAAGAACAGAGTAGCTGATCATAAGAACGTCATTCGGACAAAGATAATGAAGAAAATAATGGCATTACGTTGTGAAAGAACAAGGCATGATGGTCTGAATCCGCTGAAAATGATGGTAGAAGACATCAGAGGTGTTGATCATCTGAAAAGGCTTCTTGTGAAACCTTTGAAAGCAACACCATTTCCTGGACTCTGACATGAAATAGACCTTTCCCCACTTTTGTGACAAATCTAATGTGTGTTGTAAAGATTAAATCAAAAATCCTCCTAATCTCCTCTAGCAGTTCTGGAGCAGCCTGCGTCACTTCTGACAGAAATTTCATTATACATGTATTTTGGCAGCACAATGGTTTAGTGGTTAGCACTGTTGCCTCACAGAAAGAAGGTTCTGGATACAATCCACGGTTTGAATGTTCTGTGTAGAGTTTGCATGTTCTTCTCGTGTTTGTGTGGGGTTTCTCCCACAGTCCAAAAACATTCATGTTAGGCTGTTTCAGGACCAGGCCTCCCTTACAAAAGAGATCAGTGATCTCTATGGTTGAAAAAAGGTTAATATAAATATTTCTGCCTGAACCGCTGCGTAGTGGAACTTAATCTAACAGGTAAAGGTTTGAATAAAAGAGAAAACAATGTGAAATTTTACATAAGAAGAAGTATAAAAGAAGTATCTTGGGGTCTTGTTCACAAATGAGGGAAACATGGAGCAATAGATCGATAGGTGGATAGGTGCAGCATCCGCAGTGAAGCGGGCGCTGTACCGGTCTGTTGTGGTGAAGAGAGAGCTGAGTCGAAAGGCAAAGCTCTCAATTTACCGATCGATCTACGTTCCCACCCTCATCTATGGTCATGAGCTTTGGGTTATGACCGAAAGAACAAGATCTCGGATACAAGCGGCTGAAATGAGTTTTCTCCGCAGGGTGTCTGGACTCTCCCTTAGAGATAGGGTGAGAAGCTCAGTCATCCGGGAGGGACTCGGAGTAGAGCCGCTGCTTCTCCACATCGAGAGGAGCCAGTTGAGGTGGCTCGGGCATCTGGTTAGGATGCCTCCTGGACGCCTCCCTGGTGAGGTGTTCCGGGCATGTCCCACCGGGAGGAGACCCAGAGGAAGACCCAGGACACGCTGGAGGGACTATGTTTCTCGGCTGGCCTGGGAACGCCTTGGGATTCCCCCAGAGGAGCTGCTCCAAGTGGCTGGGGAGAGGGAAGTCTGGGCCTCCCTACTTAGGCTGCTACCCCCGCGACCCGACCCCGGATAAGCGGAAGAAAATGGATGGATGGATGGATTTTAAAGGTTGTAATTGTTTTGAAATTGTATAATCTGCTATAAAAGTTGTCTACATCGATCAGAACAATGAGTTGATAACTGGTCTGAGCGGAATCACCCAAATGTGCATCTTGTTAGTGCTACAGCTTCCTGCTGCTGCTATTCACATTACAGTACATAGATTGCATACAAAACCCCCAAACATTCTATATAAAAAAAGTACATCTAAAAATTTGATGGTAGTGGAGATATTTACAAGATAACACTTTTCATTCAACCTTTATTTAGTCAGGTAAATCTCATTGAGCCTTGTGGACTCATTTACAAAAGCGACCTGCTACAAACTAAAGAATGATGAACAGCAATGGTAGAATTTCCTTAAATATTTCCTTAAATATTGACACAATATCAAATCTTAGATTTTGGACTTGTATTAAATCCACACAAAAAAAACTTTGGACTCAGCTGCACTCAGATTAGCTATTAGCTTGTCAGACAGGTCAAAATTAAACCCTTATTCTTACTACTGTATTTGTATTTTTTTGTCTATGAAGCAGTTTTTCCACTTGTCACAAACAAAGCCCACAACAAGGATGAAAGCTCTCAATTAGCCATCAGGGATGTCTCCCTGTGCCTAATGAGACCAGTGCCCAGATCAAATCTGACACAAACCAAAGCTTAACGGTGATGTATTCATACCACATAACAAAACATAAAGTAGGGTTAAAGTATGAGAAGATTTTAAGATGTTTGTCTTGTGGGTTGCCGGCAGCTAATAGTTCTCAGCTCATCTGATTGCAGAGCAACACTGTAGCATCAAACAGAATACAGTAAACAGGAGTGGAGGTCAGCTGATTTGAACAAAGCTGAGCCACAAAAGACCCTCACTCAGACTGAAACCAGTCCAAACAACCTGGGACTGGGTTTCACTCGATCAGGGCAGGACAACAGGATACAGATGGTTACACCAGTGAAACACGAGACCTTCTTTTACTGCCAGACAACATTAGAATTGTGGGAAAGTAAACCAAGTTGCTGGAAATCTTCATGTTTTCTCTTCACTGGAAGTGAATAGACTCGACTAATTACATGTAATTTTTGGGACAGTCGTTATTTTTCCCATTAAAACTGACTCATTTCCCTCTGCTACTCCAGGATAAACTATAAGAAAACTACTTCCTGTAGTCTGAAAAGACAAGCTGCGTCAATGATTGGCTTGATAAATTTCAAACCAACACTCAAATGACTTCAGATAGCATGGTGTGAGTCACCGCTCATTAGTTTTTGAGGTGAAACTTCAAAAACAGCTGAAAACTTTTTATTAAGTTGGACAGCATTAGTTCTCATGCTTCAGTCACGTGAATCCTTTGTGTCTTATTGTGTGTTTTAGGCTTTTATAATCACCAACTAGTAAACTGTGAGTCATGGTCTGTGTACAGTACTTTGGTTATTTTTTGGTGTTTTGTCTGTGTTCTAGTATTTTCATTGTTGGGTTCTGATTTGATATTTTTGTGTTTATACTGTGTTAAACCCTGTTCAGCTTCCACTGTGGCATTTCTCATTCGCGCTAAGTCGGCTTCGTCTGCTTGCCACGCCCTCTTTCACCTGTTTGTCCTTTCCCGTTATCTCAGCTGCACGTCGCCCCACTCATCCATAGCTCTTATTTATTCAGTTTCTTTCCACCTTCACAAAAGTTCTGCATTGTTCCACCATCAGGGTTTTTTCTCTTTGCGTCCATGTTGTTCACCTCTAGTTTTGCTGTAAGTTTGCTGCCATGTCAGCATTTTATTAATTAGTAAAATAAATAAATTTGCTTTTCAAGATCCCCGACTCCATTCTGGGTCTGAACTATGCTAAACTTTGAGATTGTGTTTTACTTTTTTTTCATTATTATTCAGATTCCAGTACAATACCTTTGCAAAGTTACTTTTCCTAAATCAGAATGGGGCAGCATCACCTGAATGTTTGGATGTTGGGTCTTGGGCAGGGCTTAATTTGAGCCAGATCTTGCTGGAAAAGGATCTGGGAATGCTCTTATTTTGACAGGATGCGTCCCAGTAACTGTTTGCTAGGATCCGGTAAACTCTCAGGCCTAATAATAAAGCTATAGGCAAATATGACTGCCTTGAATGAATAAACTTATACTGGATATGTAAACTGAAAATAATTATACAAACACTAATTTTAAACACAACAGCCACTTACGAGCTTCCTATTATCACACAAGCACTGTCCCTTCAAGTAGCATTTCCGCTTCTACCTTTAAAAAAATATCCGCCCCTAAAAGTTCAGTCATGGGCAATTTAATTAAAAACACAAAAAATATAATTGAACAGCACAACTAGGGATGAACGACATTGGATATGTCAAAACTTATTTGGCTGATAACCAATACCAATACCAATATTTTTTCCCTAGACCTACTTACAGAGACTACATGGCTTTCTCTGCTGTGGAATTAATTATTCTGCATGAACTTTGTCAATTTGGCCTGCTATGAAATGCAAAAGCCAAAAAGGGGGCTGACAATGATGCAACATTTCAACTTGGATTATGTTTCATGTAAAATTTATTCATGACATTTACTCTCTCTAACACAATGACAACACTCAAACAGTGCAAATTTATAAATGTTTAATAATCAAAACTCAATGGTGTGCGTGATGTCATAACGTTGTGCTGGTAATGCAGACATCCTTGTCACTGGGTTGTCATACAAAAACACTGCCTTATACATATATATACCGGTACATATATATAAACCATGCCTTTTATATTGAGGAGTTATTCTGATGGAATGGCCAATGTCAGATATTTAACTTTATCGCTAATATCAACCGATACCATGCTGATAATATTGTGCATTCCTAAGCACAACTAAACTGCAGATCAGTTTTACAGTTTAAGTGTGTTATTAACAAAATTTTGATTATTTACAAATGTATTAAAAATTTGAGCAAAATGTTTGATGGGTAATCACGTTACGTACATCACGTATCAAAACAACAGTGTCAATCTGTCAAATTAGCAGCAATCAAAATGTCAAAAAGACAGTCCAATTTACCTTCATTAAAAAAAAAAAGTCTTCTTATTGTACAACAACTGAGAATTGAAGTAACGATACATGAAGGCATTGGCAATGGAGATACTGAAGCAGGTGCAAGTGGTGTGGGTGAGTGCCGAGCTAACCAGACGGCTGTATCCAAGCAGGAGCCCACAGGCAGCCGCCATGAACAGACGGAGGCGGCGCCTGGGGGTTTAGGTAAACATAGAAAATACTGTACACCAGAATACAGGAATAAATAAACTGAAGTGAAACAGTGTTTACTTTATTCAACATTTTCTGGGGGAGGACCTCTATTTGGTCCTATACAGAGCACATGCAGAGGTAGACCTAAAGGTCCAGGTGTGAGCCCCACCACCACCAGTCTGCTGCGAAAAGACCCTGAGGGGGAGTAAGAGAAGCACAGCTGGGACCTTCCCTGTGTCGCCTGTTTCAGCAGGAAGGATCGAGACACGAGGGAGGGTTGTCGTGTTCCTCTGGCTATCTATGGACAAGTCAACAACTTCCTGACCTCCTCCCACCGAGACAGAGCAGTTTAAATCCTGTTCATCCAGAGGGTCGCACACTGACTCTGGTCCGAGTCATGTACCAAATTTTCCGGCGTATAAGTCACACCCTTTTGCCCAATTTGCATGCCCTGCGACTTATAGGGCGAAGCGACATATTTATGGATTTTTTCCCCCATATTTTTAGACACATTTTTTGACAGATATGACAGTTTTTCATTTTGGCAAAAAATGGTGCAGTACCACTTTCGGCCGCTAGGGTCCACCGACCGTTCCCGGCTCATGTGTCCGAAGGAAGTCTCCTCTGGTTGGACTCGCTCTGTTGCAGCCCGGCCTCCTGCTTTCTGGAGGTATGAACTACTGTTAGCTCTGTGTTTGTTAGCAAAATAGGTCAAGAACCACAGGACAGATTTTGATCAAACTTACAGAAAGTAATCACTAGATGGATATTTACAACTGATTAGCTTTATGAGATGTTTGAGATAAAATTTCATGTTTTATAACCGTAGATGGGTTAGCGTTAGCTCAGTGTTTTAACGGGTACTATTTTGAAAAATAGCTCAAGAACCACACTACAGATTTTGATCAAACTTACAGAAAGTAATCACTAGATGGACATTTCCAAACTGTTAGCTGCATGAGATTTTTTAGCTAAAATTCAATGTTTTATAACCGTAGATGGGTTAGCGTTAGCTCGGTGTTTTAACTGGTACTATTTTGAAAAATAGCTCAAGAACCACACTACAGATTTTGATCAAACTTACAGAAAGTAATCATTAGATGGACATTTCCAAACTGTTAGCTGTATGAGATTTTTGAGCTAAAACTAGATGTTTTAGCACCGTAGATTGTTAGCGGTTAGCTCCGTGTTGTAACGAGTACTATGACGCAAAATAGCTCATGAACCACACGGCAGATTTTCATTAAACTTACAGAAAGTAATTACTGGGTGGACATTTACAAACTGTTAGCTGTAGAAGATTTTTGAGCTAAAATTCGATTTACTTACAATTTATGTTCGCAGCGTGCGCGACCGTTTGGAAGAAGTCACAGCGAAACAATTTAAATCCAGCAGATTTAACCATTACGTGAATGAACGGTTAAGCTCAGAAACACTTTTGCTATAATGTCAGCTAACAAATATATATTTTAAAGTGTTTATCTTGCTAAATTTGAAAGAAAATGCTGCGGTCCCACCCGTGCGGGTGGGTGTACGTAGCGAAACAACTTTTTTAATCAGCTGATTTGACAATTATGTGCATTTATTAAGGAAAGGTTCAGCTAAGACACATCTTTGCTATAATTTTCAGCAAACAAATACAGGTAATTGTTTTTACTGTGTTAATCTTGTTAAAGTCCTTCAGTGCAGCTCCTGTGGCAGCCATTTGCAGCAGGGCAAACCTTCGGCCCACATTTCGGGTTGTCAACGGTGACGCGTAACAAACGTGACGCGTCAGCGGTGATGCATAATAGATGCGACTTATACGGCGGTGCAACATGTTTATGGATTTTTCCAATTTATTGGCAATACTTGGACAATGTGACTTATAGGGCGGTGCGACTTATCGGCCGGAAAATACGGTAGGTGGAAGTGGGCCTTGGACCTCCTGGAACTGACTGCATCAACAACAGAAAAAATTACTGGCTGAGTTTTGATCAACAGTCAACATTAGTCAAAGGGGTCAGAGGCCATGGCTTTCAAACAAAAAGGTTGCAAAAAGTAAAAAAAAAGAAAGAATCAAATTCACAGCACAAATAATAGCAAAATCGGTAAAAGTCCAAGTAGGATCTAAAAGAAGTAAAGTCAGATGCTGTTGCCTTTACAAAATTTGAGTCCTCAGGTTTGAATAGAAAACAACCAAAAAGTTTGATGTCCAAACTCCAAGAGAGACGTTTGCCAGAGTCTCGCAGAAAACTAAAACTCTAAAGTTTGAAAGCTAATGCGCTTAAATCAGAAAAACAAACTTGTGGGTGCAGTAAGATGTTGAAAGTTCACTGGTGTAACCTGGTGAGTCGAGCGGCAGTGGATGAGTGGTTCGAGCAGTCGTCCTCCAATGGGAGAGTTGGGGGTTCAAGTCTACCAGCAGTCACATGTTGAAATGTCCCTGGGCAAGACACTGAACCCCTCATTGCCTCTGATGTGTGTCCCATCACTGTATGAATGTGATCTAAAGCTCTGATTATTCTCTACAGATTCAGATTATCTTTGCAGAGATGTACTGGTAGTAGAGTGCTGTGAATGTGTTGGTGGAGGTAAATGAGGGCACAGATTGTATCATAGAGCACTTTGAGTATCTTGATTGGATAGAAAGGTGCTATATAAATACTGTACAGTCCATTTACTGTTTCTGCTTATAAATGTTGAGGAAACGTGTACAGAACAGAACACACAGGAAAAATAATGAGTCTAAGTTTAAATCCCTGAGGCACCCCTCAGATCTCTGAGTAAAACACAGGTTCACGAGCGGCAACAAACCAGCCCAGCTGTAACCAACAATCCTGTTGAATGCATTTTGATTTAATTTTCAGTCATATGAGGTCAAAGCCAACGATACAGCTGTCCAATACTTTATACTGAGTAACGTTTGTAGTTTCCTTCCCATCAACACACATTAACATGTGCAAAGACTGTACAATGACACCACTCCGCAGGCAGCAGATAACCTTTCATAAAGTTTCTCCATACAAAAATGACAACAGATTAAAGAAACATCTCATAAAAAGACAAACTCTGAGATAAATCTGCTCCTGAGACAAACGCTGATGTTGGTTAGATTTTCAGCTCGAGTCAAAAAGGAAAGAACTGCAGCTGCTGCATTAAACAAGTTTTTCGTGTTTTAGTACAACCGCGGATCCTCGTGTCTGTGCAGAACACAACTGCACAACTTTGATACGTTTACATCTGTCAGACGGTGAATTCATTTAGTAACTGAAACGTCTCAGCGGTAAACTGTGCAACCATCAAAGACAATGCTAGATTTATAAATCATACTGTTGTTTTCAACCACAGTAGCAGTGCTCGGTGTAGAGATGAACGTTAGACATCTGCAGGTGAGGCAGCTGTTATGTGTTCTTCAGTCATCGGATGAGTGCAGAGATTAGCTCCGTTCAGATACTGTCATCTGCCGTAGTGCTTCCTAAATGTTACTGATTTAAAAACACAAAATAAAAGTTACAAATGCTTCTAATGCCAAGAAATAAACACATATGTAACTAATAAACCATTTAGTAATCTTGTCAACGATTATATTGTTTTAAGGATTTATTACCCTTGTTTTTAATCTAAGCTTGTGGTGTAAACAAAGGGCTGCAGGTAGTGTTAAATGTCCACCACCATCTTCCATCAGAACATTAACACTGCTGCAGGTCCTTCTTCCATTGTGCGTCCCACTGCAGCAGTGCAGCCCAGAAACAACTTCATTTTGTGTTTTAGTGTGTGCTGTGTCAGTCCCTGACAGCTGCTGCACAACCAGCTGAGACAGTGATGAAGCAGCAACATGCTTGTATTGATCTGCACGATGATATTGACACAGTTCTGATTTGAAGTCATTTTATGAACGGAGCAAACCAGCTGTGCTTCGTCTCTTTACTGAAATAAAAAACCACTCTGTGAACATGAAACTTCACCCCAGCTGTCACAGTAACTAAAAATGACAAGAGTTGATTTTAAGTACACTGACTATTGACTTCCTTTGCCGCAGTTCTCAGTCATACAATGTGAACAAAAAGCAACATTTTAACTTCATGAATCTTCACAACAACAAAGTCACGGTTTCTATTAAGATTATGGTGCATGTCCAGTTTTATATTATTTTAATGCTTGTTCTAGGGATGCACAATATTGAATTTTTGGCCGATATCCGATATGTTAAAACTTATTCGGCCGATAACAGACGCCAATATTTTATACACGTTCCTTTGTCAGAACATAGCCCTCTTATTTAGGCTTATTTGCTATAAAAATTGTGTAACAGCCGTAAGAGCTGGTGACATATATTCAGTAATAGCCATATGATATTCATAGCACTTTGACTTATATTAAACGAAAAGTGTTTAATATTATTTATTAGCATTAGTCTCCTGCGATGCTGTGTCACTTGTGGAGGCTTGTTCCAGGTTCCTAGCTGCAGTGTGGGATCCTCTGCACTCCTGTGCATGAAGGACAGACTTTTTAAGTTCAATGTTTTTGTCTATTCATTGTGCTGTAAGACTAATCGTGCTAACGGGGGCTAACACGACATCCAAATGTCTGTAGTAAAACTCACCCAACAAGTCGTGCTATTGGCTATTAGCTTCTCAACGACGTCGGAAATGATGGCTTGTAACTCGGGTAAGGCTACATTAGACAAATATCTCTGAATGGGGACGATGTAGTGAGGCTCAACGTAGTCCATAAAGCTTCAGAATCCGACATCCTCACCAACGAAAAAGAAAACTTCCCCACGCCGACATTTTTTATTTTTTTCTCCACCGTAAGATTGGGTAGTGCACGTGATGTCATCAAGTTGCGCTGCCACTGCAGGCAAAAACAGCAGCTTTTATATTGGTGAGTTATTTTAATGGAATGGCCGATATTGAACTTTAAAGCTGCTATACCTGTATGTAACTTTTCTATCAATATATTTTTAACATATTTCTTCACTCTGTCACTAGACTGATGTTAGACAGGTAATCTCTGAAAAAAAAACTAAATATTGTCCCCTTGCTTCTCCAGGTGGTAAATAGGCATTTCTAAAAAGAAAAAGTGACCAGCCGTTAACCAGCCAATAAAAACAGAGTTTGAATTTGAATCAGCCAATAAAAACAGAGCTTGAATTTGAATTTCAGCAGACCATGGGAGAGCAGAGCCATATATGGCTCTGAGGGGGAGGGATCAGAATGCTTTGCCTGTTGAAATTTTTTCTAAGGGCTGCAGTTCTACAGAAACTGCAGACTGAACCTTTAACGCTATATCGGCCGATACTGATACCATGCTGATGATAGTGTGCATCCCATGGCTCGTTCAATGTTGCATTTTTGTTTATAGTCTAATTTTATAATCTTTTACTTTTATTCTTCTTTATTAGATGCTAAACACTTTGCAAATTTAGTTTTTAAGGGTGCTATAAATACTTATCCGGGGTCGGGCCGCGGGGGTATAGCAACCCAAGTATGGAGGCCCAGACTTCCCTCTCTCCAACCACTTGGGTCAGCTCCTCCAGGGAAATCCCAAGGCGTTCCCAGGCCAGCCAAGAAACATAAGTCCCTCCAGTGTGTCCTGGCTCTTCCTCTGGGTCTCCTTCCAGTGGGGCGTGTCTGCAACACCTCACCAGAGAGTCGTCCAGGAGGCATCCTAACCAGATGCTTGTATCCAAGATCTGGTTCTTTCGGAAATACTTAGAATAATGCTAGATAGTTCTGATTAAAGCCACTACATTTTTATAACCCATCCATCATCTTTACTCGCTTCTTCCTTTTCGGGTCACGGGGGTTACTGGTGCCCATATTCAGCCATCACTGTGTGAGAGGCGGAGGACACCCTGGACAGGTCTCCAGTCCATCACAGGGACACATTGAGACAAACATCCATTCACTCTCTCACTCACACCTAGAGAAAATTTAGAGTTACTAATCAGCCTCACATGCATGTTTTTGATTTGTGGGATGAAACCCACACATGCACAGAGAGAACATGCAAACTCCAATCAGAAAGACTCCCCAGCCGCGATTCGATCCAGCAACCTTCTTGCCGGGAGATGGCAGCTCTACCAACTGCACCACCGCGCTGCCCTAAGAGCTCTGTTAGGAGTTCTGACCCACACTGACTTTGTGATGATCCCTCCAACATGAGTTTATCAAACAACAAGAAGAGTCTCAATACGATCATAAAGCACTGAAGCACATTCCACTTCATGTTTTGTCTCCTCCACATCCAGACGTGTCAGCAGCAACAGCTGTTTGCAGAACATGAACACATATTAGTGGCACAAAGACAAAAACCTCTGATAAGTTATGAAGGCTGTGGAGAAGCTGAACCTTCTCTCAGACTGACACCTCTTCAAGAAGTCACAGAGGGAACGGAGGACGTTGATACGAAGCAGACTTCAGGTTCATCCTCCAGCTCCCGACGCTCTGCAACACTACAAGGAAATGGTGACAGCCAGCGGGCATGGATGACTCACCTCATGCATCTTGTTAGTTAGCTCGCCTGGGGAGGAGCATTCAGCCGAGTGTTCAGGGGAGTAGTGACGAGCTAATCCAACAGATAACAACACCAAGCGAGAGTAATTCTATCAGACTGTGCAACGTAGTGAAGCCTGGGGCTCGACAGGGAGGAGCAAGACCGAACATGGGTACAGTGCAGTGTTTCTGACTGTGTGCTACTACCTGACCACTGAGCACACAAAGCATGCATACACACACACACACAGATCACAGCCTAAATGACATGGACTAAAACAGGAGAGGGGATATTCACTTTTAATGAATGCACACACACACGAGCATGCAAACACAAGCGCACACGCACAAAACTCCTCTCAGTTTCCAGTGTAACGTAAGGACATGCCTCTGAGAGCGAGGCCCTGGGCTCCACACACTTGTGATGACCGTGGTGAAGCAGAGGCTGTGTTCAGGGTTTGCTGGAGACAAGCTCCAAGTTTGTGGGACTGTGGAGTGTGAGAAGTGAAAGATCTGCAGCAGGATGTTAGAACACGGCAGAGGAAGGACAGATGACCAGGAAGAAGAATGAAAAGAAGGTAGAATCATATAGGGCAGTGGTCCCCAACCTTTTTTGTACCACGGACCGGTTTAATGTCGGACTATATTTTCACGGACTGGGGGGAGTCTGAAGGTCCTACCCCAGAGAATTTTGGATAAACATGCAGGTTAGACTGACTGGTCACTCTAAACTGTCTCCAGGTGAGAGAGTGAATGGTTGTTTGTCTCTATGTGTCCCTGTGATGGACTGGAGATATGTCCAGGTGTCCCCCACCTCTCACACAGTGACAGCTGGATACAGACAACAGTGACCCCATGACCTGAAAAGGAAGAAGCAGGTAAAGATGGTGGATGTATGATTATTTGTCATCAATATTGTAATCCTGATTATTAATGGCTTTGGAAACAGGTTGCACTGGTTGCACTGGTTGCACCTAAAGGACAGTAACTACCTTCAGTTAAACGTTTTTCTTCATTCCTTCTTGTTGAGCTTTTACTTCAGAAACTGACAAAACGTTGAATCACATGTCAGTTGAGGTGTTTCTTCAAGTACTCCTCCCATCATCACCAGATGAACCATTGAGAGGATCTGATCTTTGTGTTATCACTTCAGTTCCAGTGTTTGTCAGCTCCTTGGTGTTTACCTGTGTGTAGATTCCTGCCCTGCCCACACTCACCTGTTCCCGTTCGTCTCCCCGTCAGGCGTTTGTGATTTTCTTCATTAACCTTTATATTGTGTGTCGTAGCTTGTTCCTGTCCTCAGCATTGAGCATCACGTGCCGTCGTGCTCCTCCTGGTGCCGTTGAGTTTTCAGCCTCCTCCAGTTTGTATGTTAGCGTATGCTGCTGCGTCAGTGCTGTATTTTTGGTCAATAAATCAGTTTATTTTGAGATCTTCAAGTACCATCTGCATTCTGGGTTCAAATCTTCAACTGACCGTGACGGATAGCTAAAGTTAGCAGGACCTGTCCCAAACCCTGTTGGATAGTTTTTGAGTTATTTCAGTCTGAACCAAACTGAGTGAACTGAAGCCAGTGGTGGCCTCACCGACTGCAAGTGTCTTCTCTACAAGCACACAGTGGGCAGCTGGCAACGTGAAAGGTTGAAGAACAGCTTAAAAGACTTGGATACTGTATATAATGGATTCACAGTAACTCTGATGACATTTCCAGCAGATAACTTTCTTTGCTGCTGTGTTTTTATTTTCCTGTAAATACGAAGCAATTACCATTTCCTATTCCTGAGGAAAAGGACTGCAGCTGACAATTGTAGGAGGTTCAAAACTTTGACAAGGAGGAATAAAAAGACATTTACAGTTCATTTAAAGGAAAAAAAATTACATTCCTCTACTGGTAACATATACTAACCATTAATAAAAAATGTCAAAGCACAGATTAATCTGCCCGTTGTGTTCCACGGTACACTAAAGCGCTGCTGCTTGGAATGATTTAACAGCACACCACAAACCATCAACAGCAAGTGATCATGTACTGAACAGGAAAGTTTCCTGGCAAGAGCAACAGGAAATGTAACATTTACAAAGAAGATGGAGAGAACGGGACAGAAGAGACAGATGAAGCAGACAGATAGAGAGCCAGATGGGGACAGGAAGGGAAGGGGGTGATAAAGGCATGGCTGAGGGAGTTAAAACAGGCAGAACCGACTGGAGAACAGTGAATCAACAACCACTGTGCAACAGCTAAACAGGGTCAGTGATTACCACAGCTGCTGGCAAAACCACACCGAGTCAACACTAAAAATATCCACTCTTGACTAGACAATGGATCATGTTTCATTGTTGGGTATTAATTACCCACTGGTCACCCCCAAACCTGTAAGTAGATCCAACCATTCACACACACGTGCTAACCCCTCTTTGCACTGTACCGGTATGTATGTATTACCGGTACATGAAAATCAGATGGTGGATGGTGTTTGTGCTGGCGAGGTCTTAAGACGAGCGTTTATGAATGCAGTGGGCTTCAATTTGGTGTGATAGGTCGTGGAGGGTTTTGAGCATGCACAAAACTGCAAATGTGTTGATCTAATGTAGTGATTCACGCATTCATTACATCTAGGCTTGATTACTGCAATTCACTTCTGTTTGGCGTCAGTCAAGCCACCATTGCACGATTACAACTGGTTCAGAACGCAGCTGCCCGATTTTTAACCAGCACACGCAAAAGAGAGCACATTACACCAGTCTTGGCCTCCCTTCACTGGCTACCGGTTCATCTTCGAATCCAATTCAAAATTCTCATGTATGTCTACAAATCGCTGAACAGTCTCGCCCCCGCCTATCTCTCGGATCTGATACACCCATATGTCCCTCCACGTGCTTTGAGGTCAGAGGATCAGGTACTCTTAATAGTTCCAGAAACTCGCCTTAAGCGCAGGGGTGACAGGGCGTTCTCTGTAGCAGGCCCAAGACTCTGGAACGAGTTATTGTTGGTTATTAAACAGGTCCCCCCCTCTCTGTTTTTAGATCCCGGTTCACACTCACTGCTACTCCCTCTTTCACTGTAGCTGATTTGTATTATCGTTTGATTTATATCTGATGTTTTATGTTTTTTGTGTTGTCTATGTCTTTGTTGCGTGTTTCTGTTTGTTTGTGCTTCACTTTGGTGTGATTGTTCGTGTAGGGTTTTTTATGCATAAAATTGTATGTGTGTTGATCTGTTATTGTGGATCATATAAAGGTCACGAGTGGAGCATGAAACAGTGTGGTGGCAGATTATCCATAACGTAGGGCCCACTTACACAAAAGCAGTTTAATCATCAAGAATTTAAAGCACTACTAACTAACCAGGCTGACCGTAGCTACGTCTAGACTAGGCCTTGTCTAGGCCTAGTCTAGGCCTAGACTAGGCCTAGACTACAACCTCAACATGCCCACACTGTGCAGGCAGCTCTCAAAGTAAGTTACTGCAGCACTCTTGGCAGTGTGTCTTAAATCCCACTGCTCTCTTGTTACAATCAGTAAGATAAAATCTCACCGCGCAGCTGCAGTGACCAAGCCATGCTCTCGCCACACTCCACTGTCCTTCATTTGCCCTTCAGACACAAAGAAAACAGCCCTTGTTCTCATCACGGTCAGGACTGCAGGACGAACAAAAGAGAGGTGGACGTGCTTGAGGCTCTGCACAAAAAAGACTTTTACCTGCATACTCTTGTGATGCTGAATTAATTTTTCTCCTCTAAAGCAAGAGTGAAATTGATGGCCCAGAGATTTTCAATATCCATCCATCCATCATCTTTACCCGCTTCTTCCTTTTTGGGTCACGGGGGTCACTGGTGTCCATATCCAGCAGTCACTTTGTGAGAGGCGGGAACACCCTGGACAGGTCTCCAGTCCATCACAGGGACACATAGAGACAAACAACCATTCTCTCTCTCACTCACACCTAGGGACAATTTAGAGTTACCATCAGTCTAACATGCATGTTTTTGGTCTGTGGGAGGAAACTGGAGCACCTGAAGAAAACCCACACAGAACATGAGAACATGTAAACTCCACCCAGAACGGCCCCCGGGCTGGGATTTGAACCGGAGCGACCTGTTCGCTGAGAGGCAACAGTTCTGCCAACTGAGCCACCGTGCTGCTGATTACAGATATACTGTATAAAGAAATCTTTTGGAAATAGTGACATGGTTACGGAAACAATGTAGCACAGATGGGATTTCTGTGGCGGCAGAGTTGTGCACGATCTTCTAGTGCAGGCCATTTACGGCCCGCGGGTGACTTCAACCTGGCCCATTTCATTTAAAAAAGTGTTGTTTTTTCTTTGCAGGGTGAGGAGCGGGTCTGGGTTTGTGTTTTGGGTTCTGTTTATTGCATTTTTGATTCAATGCAATAAAATAAACAAATTTAAAAGGTAACAGATGATCATTGTAAACTTGGTTTATTTACATAATGATTTTAATCGCTGGATGTCCGGCCCCTTTCAGAAACCGTGGCACCCTGAGCGGTTCTGTTGAAACACTCCTAGTGTGTAGCTGCACCCTGATGTGGTTTAACCCCCCCCCCTGTTCTCCTTGGGTCAAAATGATCCATGAGGCCTCAATTTTACATTAAACTGAGGCCTTGTGAGTCAAAGGAGGCTGAAGAGAGTCATGCCAGGGTAGGACCTAGCATCATTGTGGGAACACATTGCTCATGTATACATTATGGTTAGGGTGAAGGACAGTGTCTTGATGTATAAATTAGCAGGATTTTTTTATGAGCACAAAGAGCAAAGCAGCAGATTGACTTGACACTGAAAGAAGTTGTTTCGATTGGCTGGTCACGTTCAGATAGGCTGTGGAGAGTGTGGTTGTCATTCAATCGACTCTTTCTCAAGACAGTCAGGGACTGAGACATGTTCTGGACACCTCGGTGTGTCTTCTGAATGGAACGACAGTTGTTGGAGACAGCCCGCCTCTGTGCTGCTCAGCGAGGTAATAACAAAGTCGGGCCGGCCGTCATGTGAGCAGCGGTACCACAGCTCAATAATGTGATGAACTGATGGTATTAGTGTGCGACCGCCGGCTCGCAGGATGAAAAACAAACATATTTGTCACAGAGGAATACTGTATCAGTTAGTTTAAAAAAAGAGTTTACCACAAAGAGGACATCTAAAGTGAGTTAATTCATTGTGTTTTGTAAATGAGGAGACGTCTGAAACGTTTACCGTATTCGCCGTTGTATTATACGCTCCGGTCTATAATACGCTTTGACCAATTATTGGAAATAAACCAGAAAAAAACGTACATAATACACTTCTACACATCTATTATGCGTCACCGCTACGCGACGCGTCAGCGCCTCGTTTGCCCTGCTTAAAATGGCGGCAACAGAAGCGAGCGAGTATGAAGAACTTCACAAGGAAACACAGTAAAAACTAGGGATGCACCGATACCAGATTTTTGAAAACCGAGTACAAGTACAAGTACTTACATTAAAGTACTTGCCGATACCAAGTACCGATACAAGTACTAATTAATATTTTTAAAAATCATTCTAATTAACTTAAACTGTTTATTTTCATTAGACACTTCAAACATAAATAAACAAAGTACATTACTATTGGTAATCTGTAAAGTATGTCCAAACTTGTACAAAAAAATAAAATGTTTTACATTTGAACTCTTACATAGTCAATGAAATGAAATGAAACTGGTATCGGGTCCTGTAGTATCGGAGCCCTTTTATGAGTACGAGTACGAGTACACGCACATGGTATCGGACCGATACCCGATACTGGTATCGGTATCGGTGCATCCCTAGTAAAAACTATTATTTCTTTGCGAGAAAAAATATATTTCTTAGCTGACTTTATAGCAGACGGTCTCCTGAGCTTAACCAAATGTGAAATCAGCTGGTCTGAGCTGGATTTAAAAAAAATAGTTCGCTGGATGGCATACAGGCGATTCGGACGCTTTCTTTCTTTAAATTTAGCTAAATAAACGCTTAAAATATATATTTCTTAGCTGACTTTATAGCAGACGGGCTCCTCAGCTTAACCAAATGTGAAATCAGCTGGTCTGAGCTGGATTTAAATTTTCGGACACATGAGCTAGAAAAGGTCTGGAAGTGGCCCTCCTCTTCGCTCTCTGAGTCCTCTGCTGCTGCCCATAGCGCCCATAGTGCCCATAGCGCCCATAGCGCCCATAGCGCCCATAGTGCCCATAGTGCCCATAGTGCCCATAGCGGCCGAAACTGGTACTGCACCATTTTTGCCCAAAATGAAAAACGGCGAATCAGAGCAAAAAATGGGTCTAAAAATATGGGAAAAAATCCATAGATAATACGCTTCGGTGTATAATACGCAGGACATTCAAATGAGCAAAAAAACTGCGTATTATACACCGACGAATACGGTACTACTGCGTTGTGCTCCACCACGCTCCTTTTGGTTCACTCCTCTCTCTTCATTTCTGAAAGCTCGTGTCTGCCAGCTTCATCTGTGATTTATGAACCGCCAGAGGGAGGAGAAACATGAACGGGTGTTTTAATAAGGAGCTTAATGTGAAAGACAACTAGTCACATGACATCAGCTCATCATGTGACAATCCAGCTGCAGTAAAGATGTGCTCATTAATGTGACCATTTCTCACAGGAAGCGTTTCCTACCCTGCATTAAAACACACTCAAGTTGAATTACACTAATGACTAAAGATCCTCGTGTTTAACATCACTTTACTAAATTAATTCTAGACATGTCATAATCCTGTTTGCATCCTCAAATTGTTTTGTTGCCTTTTTGTATTCATTTCCCTTCATAAAACCTTCAGCTGCTCACTAAAACGCTCTGTGCTGAAGCTTTAAAACATTTTCAACAAAGGACATGAACCCAAACAAAGAAACGCTCTGCCTCTGACAGTACTCCACAGAACAGAGAAAACTCCTCACTAATTAACATATCATCCACATAGATGAAATATCCTCACTAATTAACATATCATCCACATAGATGAAAAATCCTCACTAATTAACATATCATCCACATAGATGAAAAATCTTCACTTAACATATCATCCACATAGATGAAAAATCCTCCTGCAAGAAAATGACAAGACAGTGTATCCGAACCATCCCTCCTCGTGTTCCCAACACACGCTGCTGGTTTGTGATGCAAACACATGGGTGGAGTACTTGATCCCACCTGGATTACTTCTCACAAACGACAGATCAAGAAAAAAAGCCACTTGAGCAACAAATACAAGGTTTCCAACGTCTGGTGCAAAACATTTCCGTCAAAATATTTTTCATTGTGAAACTCATTTGATATGACTGCATTCCAAGCAGTTGTTCCAGGGAGCCAGCCATACAATGGGCATTGTTTCTAGGTTTGACATTCTTTGTAGTCTTAACCAGATCATTTTAGATCAAACAAACAGAATAACAAATTGAGCCGAGTCCCAGACAAATCCCAGGGACAAGTTTAGAAATACAAAGTACATGAACATCTCCACTCAGATGATTCAGACTTCAGAGGCGTTTAAATGACAAACATCCTGAGGTGAGACCGTAAGGCCTGGGCTGACGGTCCTCTGGAAGTACTTAAACTTTCATGGATGGCAGGTGAAGCAAACAGAAGAGGGGGTGAATGAAAAGAAGCAGCACCTCTACAGCTTTGTCTCAAGAGAAAGCTCACAGGATGATCTGAGCAGCAGGAAGAGGAGCTTCAGCTCGGCCTGCTGCCCGTCTATCAGCATCTGTTCTGGTTATTTACACTGTGGATAAAAGTGGCTTCTTTTTTTATTCTTTGTGCCTATTTCTAACCAAATCTGATATTTAATGACTGTCTAAATGTGACAAATCATTTTTTTTTTCCTAATCCAACCCAGGATTTTTTTTTAAAGAATGCACAATATTATCAGCATGGTATCGGTATCGGCCGATATTAGCGTTAAAGTTCAATATCGGACATTCCATTTTTTAAAATCTCGCCAATATAAAAGGCGCTGGTTTTGCCTGCGGCAGCAACACAACATGATGACATCACGTGCGCCTACCTGATCTCAGGGCGAAGAGGAAAATTCAAAATGTCGGCAGTGTGCAAGTTTTATGTTTTGTTGGTAAGGATGTCGGATTCTGAAGATTTACGGACTACGTTGTGCCTCGCTACATCGTCCGCAGTCTGAGATATTTTTCCGATCTAACATTACCCGAGTTACAACCATCATTTCTGACGTCATTGAGAAGCTAATAGCCGATAGCACGACATGTTGGGTGAGTTTTACCACAGACATTTGGACGTCGTGTTAGCCCCGTTAGCATGATTAGTCTTACGGTACAATGGATAAACAAAAACTTTGAACTTAAAAAGTCTGTCCTTCATAAACAGGAGTGCAGAGTATACCACACTGCAGCTAGGAACCTAGAACAAGTCTCCACAAGTGAGACAGCATCGCAGGTGACTAATGCTAATAAATAACATTTAACACTTTTCATTTAATATAAGTCAAAGTGCTATGAATATGAATGTTACTGAATATATGGTAAATGGTAAATGGAGCTTATTTATATAGCGCTTTCCAGCCCCCAATGAGGGGGGCTATGTCACCAGCTCTTACAGCTGTTGCACAATTTTTGTAGCAAATAAGCCTAAATAAGAGGGATATGTTCTGACAAAAGAACGTATACAAAATATCAGTATCAGCATCAGTTATCGGCTGAATAATTTTTAACATATCGGCATATTGGATATCAGCCAAAAGTCCAATATCGTGCATCCCTAATTTTTTTTCCATAAGTGGTACTAAATCAGATACATAGCCAACATTTTTCAAAGGGACTTGAGTCTGACTCTGAACAGACTTGTTGTACTTTATCCAACTTTTATACCATTTGAGGTAGCGATATGGTAGAGCCCGACTGATATATTAGTAGGGCTATATAGGCCTTTGGTGATAATTGTCCCATTATGCACCAATATAAACATGGAACAAGCCGTGTCCTTACGTTCAAAAGGTGTAATTGTACAATGTATCCAGCAGAGGACAAACGAAGACTACCGTATTTTCCGCCTGAAAAGTCGCACTTTTATTAAGGCGCATTGTCCAATTATTGGCAATAAATTGGAAAAATCCATAAACATGTCGCACCTTTATTTAAGTCGCATCTATTATGCGTCACCGCTACGCGACGCGTCAGCGCTTCATTTGCCCTGCTGAAAATGGCGGCCACAGGAGCGAGCCAGCACGGAAGGACTTTACAAGATTAACACGGTAAAAACAATTATTTGTTTGCTGAAAATTATAGCAAAGATGTGTCTTAGCTGAACTTTTCCTTAATAAATGAACACAATTGTCAAATCAGCTGGATTAAAAAAGAAGTTTTGCTATGTGCACGCGCACGGGTGGGACGGCTTTATTTCTTTAAAATTTAGCTAAATAAACGCTTAAAAATATATATTTCTTAGCTAACATTATAGCACAAGGGTTCCTGAACTTAACCGTTCCTTAATAAATTCACGAAATGGTCAAATCAGCTGGATTTAAAAAAGTATTTTCGCCATGTGCACGCGTGCGGGTGGACGGCTTTATTTCTTTAAAATTTTGCTAAATAAACGCTTAAAAATATATTTCTTAGCTGACATTATAGCACAAGGGTTCCTGAGCTTAACCGTACCTTAATAAATTCACGAAATGGTCAAATCAGCTGGATTTAAATTGTTTCGCTTTGACTTCTTCCAAACCGTCGCATGCGCTGCGAAAATAAATTATAAATAAATCAAATTTTAGCTCAAAAATCTCATACAGCTAACAGTTTGTAAATGACCACCAAGTAATTACTTTCTGTAAGTTTAAAGAAAATCTGTCCTGTAGTTCATGAGTTATCTAAATAGTATCTGTTTACGGTAGCTAACCGCTAACAAACAACAATGCTAAAAGATCGAATTTTAGCTCTAAACATCTCCTACAGCTAACAGTTTGTAAATGTCCACCAAGTAATTACTTTCTGTAAGTTTCAACAAAATCTGTCCTGTGGTTTCGTAGTTCATACCTCCAGAGCAGAGGGCTGGGCAGCGACAGAGTGTGTCCGACCAGAGGAGCCTGCTGTCGGACACATGAGCTGGAAACGGTCGGTGGACTCTCTGGAAGTGTCAGAGCTCCAAAGTAGGAGGACGGGCTGCGACAGAGTCAGTCCGACCAGAGGAGGCTGCCGTCGGACACATGAGGTGGGAACGGTCAGTGTACCCTAGCGGACAAAAGTGGCACTGCACCCCTAGCGGCCGAAAGTGGTACGGCACCCCTAGCGGCCGAAAGTGGTACGGCACCAATTTTTTGCCAAAATGAAAAACGGTCATATCTGAGCCAAAAATTGGTCTAAAAATATGGGGGAAAATCCATAAACATGTCTCACCTCTCTATTAGTTGCATGGCATGCAAATTAGGCAAAAATGTGCAACTTATTGACCGGAAAATACGGTATTTTCAAGTCATGGTCGTTCACTTAACTTTCACTTTCAGCACAATAGCAGAGCAGCACTGTGTGTATTGTGCTGAACAGAGTATCATAAGTTTATTTAATTGATCTGTAAAATAAAATAAATCAACAATATTAAATTCTCTTCAACTCTTCCTGCCTGGTGAATAGTTCAGGATAGAAAATTTGAACACATACTAGGAAGACTTTTTCAAGACTTCAATAGTTACTGCAGATTTAAAAGTAGCTGTTTACTGAGAATATTGGGGGTGGACAAAGCTCAAAAATGTTCTGCCATTATATCGGTTATCAGCATTAGCTTTTTCCTCCCAATATCGGTTTCGGTGATAGCCAATATTTCCATATCGGTCAGGCTCTAGTATGTGGATTGATTCCAAAAATAGCAGCTCCAAATGCTGCATATCTTCAGCATTAAGATAGAAGTGCATTTGCTTTTTATTTTTATTTTTTACTTTTTAGATTTGCCATTTTGTATGACTGAGAATACACCAATATGGCTTTGTTACTACTTCCAGTATGTTGCTCTCATTCCAAGAGTGCAAAAAGTGTGGACGGATCATCCCAAGCATTTTTATTTTTGGATTCATGACAAACACGTCTAGAAATGATAAAGAAATTGATAACTGATAACATCCCTGAATAGCGACACAAAGTTTCTACAAATAAATCAAGAGGCAGCTGCACTGAATAAAATAACATCCCTTACGTCTGCTGCTGTGCCAAAATAATTTCCCTCAGGAATAAAAAATTACCCATTCATTTTGAACCCATTACTATAATTGTACAGTAACCCAAGGGAGGGACAAGAAGCTCATGTATACATCTGTGTCAGCTGTGGGGAAAGATTCTGTTTGTCAGAAACAAAGGCAGCACTGATACAGACAAAATGCTGGTGTAGATTCTCAGTCGTCCAGGACATGATAAAATCAAAAAAGGCGTTCAATACAGAACAACTGGACTTTATTTGTAACAAACAAGACGTTTCGCTCATCATCCGATAAGCTTTCTCAATTGGAGACTGTGAGAGGGAGAGAGAAGTTATAAGCAAGCTGGGCCACTGGTGCACACCAAACTAGGTAAATTGGAAGCTAACACACACACATACTTGGGATAACACGTGCCTGTGACCCATTCAAAGTTCAGTGTGTGAAAGCAGAGCTTACAGAAAACACACACACATCCTACTGTATGTAAATTGACAAAAACCACACTTCACACATTGATAACAGGGACCTGTCAAAGTCTTTGTTGGTCTAATTCACAAACAAAGCTCCTCTGTTCTCATCAGGTGTGAGACGCCTGGGGACCAAATCCAGGGCTGCACTATAAGTTTTAGAAAGTTGAAATCTTAGACCTCCTCCTCTGTTTAACGATGGTTTCTCTCTTTTTACATAAATCGCCTCCTTCACACCTCTCTCAAACCACCTGTGCTCTCGGTCCAAAATATGTACATTTTGGTCCTCAAAAGAGTGTCCCTTGTCTGTGAGGTGGAGGTGAACAGCTGAGTTTTGACCAGAGGAGGTTGCTCTCCTGTGTTGAGACATTCTTCTGTGGATTGGCTGTTTAGTTTCTCCAATGTAGAGGTCTGGACAGTCCTCGCTGCACTGGACTGCATACACTACACCACTCTGTTTGTGTGTAGGTGTTTTGTCCTTAGGGTGGACCAGCCTCTGTCTGAGAGTCCTGCTGGGTTTGAAATGTACTGGGATGTTGTGTTTGTTGAGAATCCTTCTGAAATTCTCTGATAGTCCAGCAACATAAGGGATGACAATGTTTTTTCGTCTGTTCTCCTTTTTCTGTTCCTTATTGTGTTTTGGAAATTTCCTCGCTGACTTGACAAAAGCCCAGTTAGGATATCCACATGTTTGGAGAGATTTTTCAATGTGTTTCTGTTCCTTTTTCTTCCCTTCTGTCTTCGTGGGGATGTGATCGGCCCGGTGCTGTAAAGTTCTGATGACAGAAAGTTTGTGTTCCAGTGGATGGTGAGAGTCAAACAGGAGATACTGGTCTGTGTGGGTTGGTTTTCTGTAAACTTCAATGTTGAGACTGTCCTCTCCCTCCATATGCACCAAACAGTCCAAAAAAGGCAGCTTGTTGTCATTAGCATCCTCTCTGGTGAACTTGATGTTGTTATCTACCGAGTTAATGTGTCTGGTGAACGCTTCCACCTCCCTGGCTTGGATTTTGACCCAGGTATCATCCACATATCTGAACCAATGGCTTGGCGCTGTTCCCTCATAGGAGTTTAGGGCTCTCTGTTCCACTTCCTCCATGTAGAGGTTTGCAACAATGGGTGACACTGGAGATCCCATGGCACAGCCGTGCTTCTGTCTGTAAAATCTGTCATTGAACTTGAAATAGGTGGTGGAGAGGCAGAGATCCAGCAGGGTGCAGATGTGGTCTGGGGTGAAGTTGGTCCTTTTGCCCAAATCCTTGTCTTGTAGAAGTCGTTTTTTGACGGTTTCTACTGCTTCAGAAATGGGTATGCATGTGAAAAGAGAAGTCACATCATACGATACAAGAGTTTCTCCCGGGGTTAGCTTCAAATGTTGAACTTTGTTGGCAAAATCAATGGAGTTTTTTATGTGATGAGGTGTGTTTCCAACAAGAGGAGCTAAAATACCAGCCAGATGTTTAGCAACATTGTATGTAACTGAGTTCATGCTGCTGACGATGGGTCTGAGAGGTGTATCTTCTTTGTGTATTTTTGGAAGTCCATACAGACAAAAGAATATTATTTAAAAAATGAAATTACAGTCATCTCAGCAGAACATACACTACTTTACAACACGGATGCACCGCGGCAGAAAACATAAGGAGCAGGAGTGTGAAAGTTTCAGTGCTTTGAAAACAGACTTTACAGATGATGAATGAAGACAAATAAGCAGGACGATCAACTCTGTGCTCGTTCAGGTAACTGTGCACGTACTGGTGGAGAGCGCCGTCAGGTCTGGATACCACAGCACCAGAAAACATCAGCCCTGCAGAGCTGCACAAACTAAAGCATGTGCTGTTTATCTCGTCAGGGTGTAAACTCTGAAGTATAAGAACTGAACTGAACAGCTGATTTAGATGTTTAGATGTTTATTAAATTTGTTCATTTTTTTACAAAAGAAACGCAATACAAGACAATCCCATTAATGATACGTACATAATGTAAAAAAATGAAAGGTAGCAGAAAGAAGAATAAATCTTATTATATCTGCCCCTTTTTTCAAACAATCAGATTAAACAATAATAATCTTTCACCAGTAGTACAAAATGACTAACTCTTTCTAATTTTCTAATACTAATACATAACTACATATATATTGATACAATACACATTATGTTAATTCATATATATTTTTTCAACAAATTCCTTTTGATAATTTTCTTAAATGTAAATGATTTGACACCAGTTTAGTTATCTGACAACTAATCAGCATCAAAACCAGAAGCCGTTCTTCAACCCACTCACACAGCAAACAGGTTCAGATTTCCTGAAACTGTCACTGTTTCTGCCTCATGCGTTCAAGCACGACTGAGTCAGAGAAAACATCTGCAGAGAAAACATCTGCAGGCATTCCTCAGATGCCTGAGTGGTGACAACAGCAGCAAACCTGACAGGAAAACCTGAGGAAGAGAGGCAAGGACACAGGAAAGGATACAGCATGGTAAATCTGCAGATGGTGATGTGATAAACACACAGACTGTTTATCTCCTGCCACCATAAGGCAACCGTTGTGCCATGATGTTTTTACTCATATCTGTGTGTTTCTGTCTGTTTTGCCTTTAAATGAACATCTGTATATATGCCCTGGTGGTATCTGTGCATCACTAAACCAAACTTTAAAAAATTATGCAGACCGGTTGCATGTTCAAGTCCTGCAACCAGCATGAGGTGCAGGATTTGAATTTATGTCAGCAAAAAGAAAAGTTTTTATGACTGCTTCATTTAGATATGAAATACAAGTTTCATCATGTTAAAGAACAACATCTGATTTTTACGTGATACAATGGAGCCAGTACAACTTTTTGTTGACTGACTAAAAGCTGGTTATCAGAAATTAATTATATAAAACATGTAGGCAGTGAAAAATTTCACTCTTTTAATCCTTTAACTTTATGGTAAATGGTAAATGGAGCTTATTTATATAGCGCCTTCCAGCCCCCTGTGAGGAGCCCCAAAGCGCTTTACAATACCAGCCATCCACCCATTCATACACACATTCATACACCGGTAGTGGTAGCCTGCCTTGCAAGGCGCCATCCAGACCTACCGGGAGCAACTCGGGGTTAAGTGTCTTGCCCAGGGACACAACGACACATGGTGAGCGGACGCGGGATTTGAACCTCCAACCTTCCGATTGGGGGTCGACTGCCATTACCACTGTGCCACGGCTGCCCCTTTATGAATATTCATGTTCCTCAGGGGAAAATCACTAATTTAACTGCTTAAAATACATAGTTCCCATGTGACGTCAATCTATGGGTTGTCCTGTTTGACCCTCCCACAGGAAGGCTAAGCAGTAGTTGAAGCGCATTCTAATGGATGTCCATTTTTCACGTTGTTTTTTTTGTTAATTTCTAATTAATTGCAATGGTTACTTCGTGTTGTGTCAGTGGGTGTTCCAGTCGGGTAGACGTTTGGGCAACGCGCAGGTTTCACTTAATCAAAAAAAAAGTAAACGTGAAGGATTTATCTCATCGGAGAAACTCACAGCAGCCCCTCCTCTCTCTGAGTCTGGCTCGGATCTGCTCTGGAAGACGTCGTCCTTTTGGCCGGTAAACAAAATATTCTACATAAATCATTTTGTGAAACTATGTCAGAACAATGTTAGAGTACAACTGTCTGTGTGTTAGAGCTGGGTTTTTTTTTTTCATTATTTAGCGACACCGTCTTGCATGCTGTGGCTAGCTTAGCATCTCGCTAACGGACAACGGCCTCCTCACGGTCCACCGGGACCGGCGGGGAGACCGTCCCAGTGGGAGAAGGAGGACGGGAGCCAAGTCGTGCGGGCGACGCGTCGGTCCCATGGGACGTGCCCCCGCGGCCGCGACGGATCCACGCCGTCCGACCTGAGCTGGAGGGACCCTCCGCTCCAGTGCTAACAACATGCTAACTTCCAACACGGTAACACTCAAGTGCTGGTTCTGGTCTGTGTTCAGCCTGGACTGTTTGTGCTGGCTGTGTGTTATTTTAGTTAAACCTTTTTTTAGCTGGTTAGATATGATTGAGACAGTTTACACATCTTTTTTGGATTTAAAGCTGTGAAGCTCTGTGCTGTGAAGCCGGTGTGCTGTGAAGCCGGTGTGCGCTCTTTGTAGTAATTAAATAATTAATGATATCGGAGTAACTACTTTGTGACAAGTTGTCTGATTCGTCTGCCATGATTTCTTTCTCAAACTCATTTAACTCGACCACTGCCATTTTGCTCTTGTTCCTTGGTGAAGCTGTGGTAGCTCGTGTTTTTGTCCGTATAATTTGCTCTGGTTGTTCGCCATATTGCCTTCTCTGCCTTCAGATGTGGTGCGAAAACCGGTTTGCGCAATACTGGGGGCGTGTCTGGGAACTATGTATTAGGGATACACGATACTGTATTGGATTTTGGGCCGATATTCGATATGTTAAAACTTATTTGGCCGATAACCAATACCAATACAGATATATATTTTCCTAGATCTACTTACAGAGACTAAATATCTTTCTCTGCTGTGAAATTAAAGTACTACATTATTCTGTATGGTCTTTGTTAATTTGGCCTGCTACCAAATAAAGATGCCAATGTTGTATTCGTTGAAAATCCTTCTGAAATTCTCTGATACTCCAGCCACATAAGGGATGACAATGTTTTTCGTCTGTTCTCGTTTTTTATGTTTATTAGTGTGTTTTGTAGATTTTCTCGCTGACTTGACAAAGGCCCAGTTAGGATATCCCCACATGTTTGGAGAGATCTTTCGACGTGTTTCTGTTCCTTTTCCTTCCCTTCTGTCTTCGAGGGGACGCGTTCGGTCCAATGTTGTAAAGTTCTGAGGACAGACAGTTTGTGTTCCAGTGGTGAGAGTCAAACAGAAGATACTGGTCTGTGTGGGTTGGTTTTCTGTAAACTTCAATGTTGAGGCTGTCCTCTCTTTCCATGTGAACCAAACAATCCAAAAAAGGCCGCTTGTTATCGTTTGCATCCTCTCTGGTGAACTTGATGTTGTTATTGACCGAGTTAATGTGTCTGGTGAACGCTTCCACTTCCTTGGCTTGGATTTTGACCCAGGTATCATCCACATATCGGAACCAATGGCTTGGAGTTGTTCCCTCATATGAGTTAAGGGCTCTCTGTTCCACTTCCTCCATGTAGAGGTGTGCAACAATGGGTGACTCTGGAGATCCCATGGCACAGCCGTGCTTCTGTCAGTAAAAACTGTCATTGAACTTGAAATAGGTGGTGGAGAGGCAGAGATCCAGCAGGGTGCAGATGTGATCTGGGGTGAAGTTGGTCCTTTTGTCCAAATCCTTGTCCTGTAGAAGTCGTTTTTTACAGTTTCTACTGCTTCAGAAATGGGTAGTGAAAAGAGAAGTCGCATCATACGATACAAGAGTTTCTCCCGGGGTTAGCTTCAAATGTTGAACTTTGTTGGCAAAATCAATGGAGTTCTTTATATGATGAGGTGTGTTTCCAACAAGAGGAGCTAAAATACCAGCCAGATGTTTAGCAACATTGTATGTCACTGAGTTCATGCTGCTGCTGATGGGTCTGAGAGGTGTATCTTCTTTGTGTATTTTTGGAAGTCCATACAGACAGGGAGTGGCTTCCCCCAGGTACAATCTATAATACTTTGTACAACCATCAATTGATTTTTTTCTCCTTTTCAAGTTTTTGCAGGTAATCTGGAGAGGGTAGCTGATACTTTCATTCAGAGTTGTTCTGCCTCTGCTTCTATCAAGTTGTTGTTCCTAATCACAGATTCAGTGGCCGTGATTAGTTCCACAACAGGTATTTCTTGTGGGGAGATGGCAAAGTTTAGTCTTTTTGCCAGCACATCTTTCTCAGGTTGTGTCAAGGTCCTGTTAGACAAATTTCTAACCCAATGATACTGAATATTTGTGTTGGCGACAACCTCCTTATCTTGACTTTTTGTAATGAGAAAACCACTCTTTGTTGTAGTTTTAGAAATTTACTTTTTTGACGTTCCTTGCTCTTTTGATGCTGTGATAGCTGGGCCTTTTCAACAAATCTTAGCCTTTAAAACCTGATCCCCACACACTCTGCTCTTTGAATTGAGAAAGCTTCTCGGATGAAGAGCGAAACGTCTTCTGTTACAAATAAAGTCCAGTTGTTTTTGTATTGAACGTTTTTTGATTTTATCATATCCTGGATGACTGAGAATCTTCACCACCAAAGTTTAGTAATAAACATAATAAATAAACAGATAAATGCACTACTTTATGATATGATAATGAAAATGGGATTAAAATCTGTTTTCACAGTATATTCTAATGTGGCTGATTCCTCCAAAGAAACATGAGTGTAGAAAAGCTGCTGTGAGGTCATGAGAAAAGATTCTGACAAAAAAATAAAAGGAAGAAGAATTTTTTTGGTTTTTCCAGGAAAAAAATCATGTTTATTGACTGTACCAAAACTAAAAAAGCACAAACAAGCATCAATGGGTGGCTGGTTATTCCCCAAAAGACGCTCAAAGGCTTAAGACCCCAACTTCATTGTTATTCTTCCACAGATCACTTGACTTTTCATTTCTTCTTCTGGGATGAGGCTGCAGAGAGGAGGAGAGAAAAGAAACAACTCCCTCCCCAACAAAGACCACACAATTATGGAGACAGGACGATGGCAAAATGGGCGTGGACAAATACAGAAGGGGCGTGAACAAATACAGATCTCGCGAGAGCAAATACATGCCTAGAGGGAGCAAATTACTCTCGTGCGAGCGCAAATCAGCCCTGCGCGCGCAATGGGGATGAGCGCGAGCGTAGAAAAGAGATCCAAGCGCGCGCACGTGCGCTCGGAGGACAACTACTTGCTCTCGCGTGCAAAATGTATCTACTGACAGACTCTCCCTCTCGCTCACGGTTCAGACTTTTGGCAGCCAGTGGGAGGATCCAGACCACGACACATGATTGGCTGCAGTCTTCCTGTCCTCTGTGATTGGGTGTAACACTTCCTGAACCTGAAAATGTAAAATACTGTAAATAGATACCTCTGGACTATTGAGAATGAACTTTCTTGTTAAATAAATAGATTTATCTAAATATACTTCAAGTACATTGTTATAAAATATATTTTGTTGCACTTTATGAAGTACTATTTTTTGCTAAATATAAAATACATTTCAATCAAATATATTTCTAAAAGGAATCTTCATATAAACTTTTTAACTGCACGTTTCATTCAACCTTTATTTATGCATCTCATTGAGCCTCGAGGACTCATTTACAAGAGAGACCTGGCTACAAACAAAGAATGATGACAACAGTGACAACAATAGACAGTTAAAAGAGGCATACAGATTTTTTTAACAAATTAAAATAAGATGGCAAAAACAGCTAGATTATAAGGTGAATGTGGAAAAGTAAAAACAGGAACTTTAGAACAATGTGTGTGATCACTGGTCAGTGGAAGTTCTGCTGGACTTCTCATTTGGTTCTGGGCGATGAACACAAATGGTTGGAACCTCCTTCAGTCTCACACGGCCTGACTGTGTCTTTGTGAAGTGCCCTCTCACAAAATGTGCCTGTAGGGTGATACTAGTTTATTTCCTTGCACATTTCTTTCACAGATAAACATTTTGAGCCCTGATTAAAAATGTTTGTGCAGATTAAAGGTGTTGTGACATGATTTTGTAACTATGCATAAAATTGCCCAACATAAATATCTTTTATCATTCAACTATGTTCGTTTTTGCAAACAAACTTATAAATATATTTAATTTTGATTTAAGATTGATTTTAAACTTTGCACCGTGTTTATTCATGGGAAATCCGATTACACACGAATGCACCATCTGTGACGTAGTGTGAGGCAGAGGGCTCAGGTCTCTTTAATAGCGGACAATTTAAAACCTGACATATTTATCAATCTATGTGAAGATTTGAGTTATTTGTCTTCAGTTGTGGGAAGCAGAAAATTGTTTGGGTGATGGAACAAGAAACAGCAGGATCTAATTTAGGACTGATGCTGTATGAGACTTACCATTCAGCCTGAACTTCAGGTGGAGGGAGGCGGGGGTCCAAGGGTGCAGCTTTGTTGCATCCTTCACAAAGTATTTCATCTTTTGGGTCAAATCAATTTTAAATCAAAATTATATATATATATATATATATATA
>JBBPBX010012628.1:29541-53719 GCA_038048925.1 Garcialebias charrua | reverse complement strand
AATAAAAAATAAATGTACACAAACATATATACAAATGTATGATTTATACCTGCACAAAATGTAGCTACTTTGTAAAATGTGTTTTTGAGGGACAAGTGTAACCTGGATTAAAGGTGTGGGTTGTTTTAACCTGGATGGGGCGGCTGTGGCTGAGTTGTTAGAGCAGTCGTCCTCCAATGCAAGAGTTGGGGGTTGGAATCCACCAGCAGTCACATGCCTAAGTGTCCATGGGCAAGACACTGAACCCCATGTTTGTGCCCCATTGGTGTATGAATGTGAGCTAAAGCTCTGATTAGTCTCTTTAGAATGATTTGTTCTTTGTAATCTAGTAGAGTGCTGTATGAATGGGTAAATGAGGACATGTAGTGCTTTACACTACTATAAACAATGTAAAGCACTTGGAGTATCAATTACAGATAGAAAGGTGCTATATAAGTACAGTACAGTCCATTTACCATTACAAGTGTGGATCATTGTAACCTGGGTTAAAAGTGAAGTCTTCGTCTTCAACCATCGACAGAGGCCTCATGTCAGTGACGTTCATGTAAGGATCTTTCAGTCTCTGCTGCTTGTTGTGGTGTGCATGATGTCTGTCCATCATGAAGGCTGTCATTGTTTGTTGTTTTCTGGAATGAGAGAGAGTTTATATGTATTATATCATAATTTACAGTAACTCAAGAAATGCCTTGTTTCACTTGGTTAAACGCACAAGCACACACACACACACACACACAAATATAAAATACTAATTACACACACTTGAGTAGATGAATAAATTACTGTAATTCCTGTTTAAATGCAATTCATCCTTCCATACAATGCAGTGACTTCAGACTTTGCCAGCAAATTAAAAGTTGAAGCTAAATCATTAAATTATCACCATCTTTGTGTTAGATTTATTTATAAAACACATTTAAACACTGCTTGTATCGTTACATTAAAAATAAAAACACACACATTCTCTGTCACAGCTAAGAAACAAGCAGCTTCAGCTACCAGAGACACTGATATCACGTTTTCTCTCTTTGAAACAGAACAAATATGTTTTGACTTACCTGCTGCTCTTCCTTCATTCACACCGTGGTGAAGCCCGTCATGTTTACATTTGTGGTGAAGCCCGTCATGTTTACATTTCATCTGCGTGGTTATCTCGTGTCGCGTCGTCACTTTTCAAAGCTTTTTTTATCTATGAAGCGTCGAACTCCCACACGTTGTAGGACTTATTTACAGTTTTCTCTGCGTCGCGTCGGTCATTTGTAAAATAGACTTTGAAAACAGTCTCTGCTCTGTTTCCTCCTCCCTCCTCGCTCTGCCACACACACGCGCAGGCGCAGCACGCTGACGCTGCTGAGGTTTGTTTTTTTTTCCAAACTTTATTCAGCCAGGCTCAGCCAGCTTTGACAAAAGCTCTACCGGTGAACAAAACAGCTCCGCGGCGCCGTGAAAGATGCATAATCGCGCGACACAACGAATCGATGATGAAATTCGTTGCCAACACTTTTAAAAATCGATTTTTATCGATTTTATCGATTCGTTGTTGCACCCCTAGTAATAATAATAATAATAATGAATTTAATTTATAACGCACTTTTCATTAATGAAAATGAATGAAAAATGAATGTGTTGTTATCGGGCAAGTTGTATTTATTCTGTCATGCCAACTAGTTTTTAGCAATGTTACAGTGTAAACAGCTGATCAGTCACATGATGTGAATGTTCGCTGCGTCAGAACTGAGTCGGCAAATCTGTTTCCATCTGTCGTTTTGCGCATCAGCTCTGTTTCGAAAAACCCAAAAACCACCTCAAGCGAGTGTATCAACTTTTTTGCGAATTAGAGGAAGTTAATTCGAATCGTGCCGTTTCCATTCACCTTTTCTGATGTGATACTTCAAAATGCGCATCAAGAAACCTTGATGGAAACATAGCTACTGTCAATATTTAGTTAGCTTCTGAGTTTAGCTAGCTACGTGGATAAAATAAAATTACACACTAATATCTTAAAGTTGGCGTTAGATGGATCCTAGTTTAACTCACCGTGATGCACGTATTAAGCTGCAGTAACATTAACAAATGTAAATTCACTAGCTGAAATCACAAACACAGCTCCATTCTCAGAGTTCTTTGATGAAGAGGAGTCTGACGGTGGAGATGTTGAATCAGGCCGTTCAACACTCACAGGCTGACTTTAATGCTGAGAGAGGAGGAGGGGAGGCAGTGTTCCTCCTCTCTCCTTGCAGGCAAACACAAAGAAACTTTCCACTCATAGATTGAAGCCGTTTGACGCCACACGCGCTGCACACATGAACCCTGTCTGTGAGCGTAACCAGCACCATAGACAAACAAGCTGTAAGGCAGCTTTGTACAGCGCTGGGTGTAAACACGTAGTCTGTTTGTCATAAGTCTGTGTTTTTCCTGCCTGCATGCTGAAACCACGTGTCACGTTACAGCCAATACTTAAAGGTTCAGTATGCAGTTTCTGTAGAACTGCAGCACTTAGAAATATTTTCAACAGGCAAAGCATTCTGATCCCTCCCCCTCAGAGCCATATGTGGCTCTGCCCCCTTGTGGTCTGTTGAATTTCAAATTCAAGCTCTGTTTTTATTGGCTGATTCAAATTCAAGCTCTGTTTTTATTGGCTGGTTACAAACTCTGTTTTTATTGGCTGGAAAATGGCGGGTCACCTTTTCTTTTTAGAAATGCTTATTTACCACCTGGAGAAGCAAGGGGACAATATTTTTTTTAATTTTTTTTCAGAGATTACCTGGCTAACATCAGTCTGTCAGGAGGTAGTGACAGAGTGAAGAAATATGTTCATAAAAAAAGCTACATACTGCAGCTTTAAACTTGACACCGAAAGAAGAGTGACGTTTCAATCCATGCACCGACCAATGCAGTTTGGTCGGTGCCGTAAAAGAACCTCGGTTCGGTATACAGCCCTATTCTGTTGTGACTTGGCACTGTATAAATAAACTGAATTGACTTTAATTGAATTGAAAAGCTCGCTTTGCATGACTGTAACTTTATAATAGTTAGTTCTATCAGAAACGTTCCATCAGTTCTAAATCCCAAACTGTTCTGCCTAAATCAGGATGGTTGAAAACACAGTTTTTCCCTCTTTCATTACAGATGATGGAAATCTGTCGTGGCAACAGAGAACTTTAATCCATGTCTCTTTCACTCATTCAAGGCGAGATCTGGTTTTCCGAGACAAAAATGGGTTATGACAAAGCTGCTTCTGTCGACCCCTGATATAGAGTACTATGACTAGTATAAATTGTTTCAGTGGTATCACTTTTGGTGCAGCCTAGGTTACTTTTGTCAAGAATATAACATTTCTGTACTAATAACCGTGTACAGGTGGTCCCCGACTTACGAGCGAGTTCCGTTACTACGACTATCTCGTAAGACGAAATTTTTTATGTCGGAACACAAAACACGTGTCGCTCGTAAGTCCGGATTTTCGGTCATGTCGGAAAATTTATACTAGCGCTACTACGAACACTCTTTTTTTCAACACAAACGTACATTAGTTCATAAACATGCTCAGAAACTTGTTTACAAACGGTTAGCTAACACACTTTCATCTAAAAACACATACCAGTGTTGTATTTTCTGTATGTTCTGTACAACTTTACTGTTCGTTAGTCAGCTCGTAAGTCCGGAACCTCGTATGTCGATGTGCTTGTAAGTCGGGGACCACTTGTATTGTGAAATTAATGGCAGTGTGAAGGTTCATAAATAGTGTTTTCATGAAGTGTTTTTGATTGAAGTTACTTTAAGATGGTAGTAATCTGCTTTTGACTTGGCTTCACTCGAACTAGTTGTTAATTCGTCGATCCAATCAGAATTAGTTATTTTTCTAAACTTAGGTCATTCAAATTAATTGTTCAGAAGAACCTTTCCACTGAACCCCATTTCAGATAATCTGAACTGTGGGTTTAACTCTCCATCTGTGTTTTTTGTGCCAAAGGACCGGGTGTATGTGCAGCAGAATAACGTAGAGAACGTCTACAACCTGGGGCTCATCATCTTTAGGGATCAGGTGGTTCGCTATGGCTGCATCAGAGACCACCTCCGACAGACACTGCTGGACATGATAGCACGGGAGAGAAAAGGAGAGGTGGTGGACAGGTAGCAAACCATTACAATGATTTGCATCACAATAAATGTTTTTTTATCTTGATGAAGCACATTGATGAGATTTAGAATTGTAGAACTGCTTTTAGATTTGTTTTCAGTATATAAAATAGGAGCTGTTGAAAACATCTGTAAGTACAAACCGGATTCCAAAAAAGTTGGAAAACTAAACAAATTGTGAATAAAAATTGAATGCAATGATGTGGAGATGACAAATGTCAATATTTTATTCGTAATAGAACATAGATGACAGATCAAAAGTTTAATCTGGGTAAATGTAACATTTTTTAGGAAAAATATGTTGATTCAAAATTCCACAGTGTCAACAAATCCCCAAAAAGTTGGGACAAGTAGCAATAAGTGGCTGGAAAAGGGAAATTGAGCATATAACAAACAGCTGGAAGACCAATTAACACTAATTAGGTCAATTGACAACATGATTGGGTATAAAAAGAGCTTCTCAGAGTGTCAGTGTCTCTCAGAAGCCAAGATGGTAAGAGGATCACCAATTCCACCATTGTTGCGCAGAAAGATAGTGCAGCAATACCAGAATGGTGTTACCCAGCGTAAAATAGCAAAGACTTTTAAGTTATCATCATCAACCGTGCATAACATCATCAAAAGATTCAGAGAATCTGGAACAATCGCTGTGCGTAAGGGTCAAGGCCGTAAAACTCTACTGGATGCTCGTGATCTCCGGGCCCTTAAACGTCACTGCACCTCAAACAGGAATGCCACTGTCAAGGAAATAACAGAATGGGCTCAGGAATACTTCCAGAAAGCATTGTCAGTGAACACAATCCACCGTGCCATCTGCCGTTGCCAGCTGAAACTCTACAGTGCAAAGAGGAAGCCATTTCTAAGCAAGCTCCACAAGCTCAGACGTTTGCACTGGGCCAGGGGTCATTTAAAATGGAGTGTGGCAAAATGGAAGACTGTTCTGTGGTCAGATGAGTCACGATTTGAAGTTCTTTATGGAACACTGGGACGCCATGTCATCCGGACCAGAGAGGACAAGGATAGCCCAAGTTGTTATCAACGCTCCGTTCAGAAGCCTGCATCACTGATGGTATGGGGTTGCATGAGCGCTTGTGGCATGGGCAGCTTGCATGTCTGGAAAGGCACCATTAATGCAGAGAACTATGTTCAGGTTCTAGAACAACATATGCTCCATCTAGACGTCATCTCTTTCAGGGAAGACCCTGCATTTTTCAACAAGATAATGCCAGACCACATTCTGCAGCAATCACAACATCATGGCTACGTAGGAGAAGGATCCGGTACTGAAATGTCCAGCCTGCAGTCCAGATCTTTCACCTATAGAGAACATTTGGCGCATCATAAAGAGGAAGGTGCGACAAAGAAGGCCCAAGACGATTGAACAGTTAGAGGCCTGTATTAGACATGAATGGAGAGCATTCCTATTTCTAAACTTGAGAAACTGGTCTCCTCTGTCCCCAGACGTCTGTTGAGTGTTGTAAGAAGAAGGGGGGATGCCACACAGTGGTAAAAATGGACTTGTCCCAACTTTTTGGGATTTGTTGACACCATGAAATTTTGAAACAACATATTTTTCCCTTAAAATGATACATTCTCTCAGTTTAAACTTTTGATCTGTGATTTGTGTTCTATTCTGAATAAAATATTAGATGTTGGCACCTCCACATCATTGCATTCAGTTTTTATTCACAATTTGTTTAGTGTCCCAACTTTTTTGGAATCCGGTTTGTAATTTGAAAAAGAAAAAATACGACTTCAGTTGCTGTTTTGTGGTTAAGCTCAACTTTTTGGATCCCTTAAACTGGAGCCTCATTTATGTTGAAGTTGTTTTAAAAAACTGACCTACACTTTTGTGCACATATTGATAACATGCCCTCACAGCCATGGACCTGCGGTGAAAAAGTGCAATTACAACTCAAATTTGAAGTTCTTTTGTTTTTTGTCAATCTCTAAAGTCGATGCAGAACTCAAACAACAAAAACATAAAACATGACAAAAGAATATGAATGTGCAAAAATACAGTGGTACAATCAAAACATAACCATGCAACATTATTAAATTACAGATAAAAACAATAAATGAATCTATGGATGGAATTTGTGCAGGTCGTAGTCATTTGGTGCCTTTATTGAGTTATAAGCAAAACTATAACTGGACAAATATAAAATTCACAATATTATAAAAGATATGTTTCATATGAATAATTCTTATTATTGTACATATTACAGAAGTCGTTTTGTCGTATTCTGAATGATTTTTCAGAATTCCAACGCTCAGGGTCAGTTTTCTGTTGTGCACTCAGCAATTTTCCTCCCACATTCCCTCGTGCATCCAGATGAAATTAAGTGCAAGAGCATAATGCACCATATTGATAGTGGACATGTCAAAACATGGCAAGTTAGCATCCCATCATAGATGCACACTCGCTGAGCCTCCAACCTGAACCCAGCTGAACAACGTCCACTCGTGCAGCTCTTTAGCGGATGTCCATCAGCTGCACATTGACTCTTTTGATCCTCCAGCCTTTAATCTACTGCCATCCTTCATAACAACAAAGAACAATTCTTCACTTCCCATCATGGATTCAGCTTTCAGGTGTGGCACTAGCAACAACAATGATTGCATCTTTATTTTTTAAATTTGTGCTACTATGCTTGCAAACAATTTAAATTCTGTTCAGATTAAATTTGCTGCTTTAGCTTTTCTCTCTTGAGAGAATGTGCACGTGTTAAACCTGCAGATTGACTGCACAGAACTGCGTCCTCAGAGCAGAAAGGTTGCAGGTTGAACCCCGTTTTGGGCCTCTGCATGGAGCTTCATGTTCTTCTTGTACACGTGAGTCTGTTTTCCGCAGTGGCAATTTTAGCTTATTTTTGTGTGTGTGCTCAAGCACCCCGAAATCTTAACTCAGCACCCCTGGAAAACTAAGAACCCATCAATGCGATGTTGTAAGGAAACGGTACTCAAACCAAAATATTGAATACATTTGGAATTAAAAAAATGAATAAATGATGACACTTAAATAATAAAATCTATGATTTTTTTTTGCACATCAGATCCTTGATGCCACCTGTCAATCAATCCAGGTGGCTCGTCAGCAACTGACCAATCAGTGATCTCAGTGTGTCCCGAAGTGAAACACCCATTCCTGCAGAAGCTGGAGGGGTAGGATGTGTGAAAGAAGGGGAGTGCTACATCTGTAGCATCTAAAGGCCGAGCTATAGTTTCGCGTCCTCACGATAAGCCTATACGCAACGTACGTACGCTGTGGCAAAAGCGTAGCCCCGCGTAGCCCCTCAGGGCACGTACGCGCAAAAGTTTTTTTTTACATACGCATACGCGATGCGCGGTGTCTGAACATAAACTTCCCCGGCGCCGGACTGTTTTGTATGTTACACAAATGAAATAAATTCCCCTTCTTTATCGCTGATCGGGCCTTTTCTTTTGTTTTTTTGCCTAAAGTCAAGTAATCACTTCTTCCTCCGTTCACTCGATGATTGAAATGAATGAATTCAGGTCCTACCTGGGTGCGCGATGTTTTAAATATCCCTGGTGGGCTGTGTGCTGCAGGAAAAGCACTCCCTGTTATTATTTTTATTTCTGAGAGAACTTTTTATAACATATATAGTAGAAACACAGCGCAGCGGTCTTCAACGAGCTGCATGAGCTGAGTCAGCTGACTGAAAGCTGTCAATCATTTCAGTAGGCGTGTCAGCAAGTAACCAATCAGCGAGCTCAGTTGAGTCCCCTCCGTGTGCAGCTGCTCATATTACAACAAGGAGAACGCGAGCGTTTGAAAGCTGATAGTTTCTGACATATGCTGAAGCATATCAGCAAAACACATGCGCACAAAATGCGCGCGTATGGTGGCGTAACAGAGGACGCTCAAGTATAGATCGGCCTTTAGCTAGCATGTATGCATTGTGCAACGTAATACAGTTGCTAGCCATTGTTAGCGGGGGGATGTTAGGATGTGTGAGAGAAGTGCAGCATGTTCTATTCACACAAGGAGAGCTGTTAGTCAGGCTACTCTAAAATAGTTATTGAATCGTGTTTACATATGTAGGTAAATATGGATGTTAAACAACCTGTAAAAATACACCAGAATGCAGGAAATATCATCTACTTTATTCTAAATTTTATGGGGGAGGACCCACAGACCCCCCCACCACATTAAAAATGCTTCCGATGCATATAACCACCAACGTTATTCAAGCCAAGAGCCATTGTTAGCAATGGGGGCTGCAGCACCCCCTACAGGTCATATTCTAGAATCGCCTCTGGTTTTCCAGGTACTCCAGATTCCTCTGACAGAACAAAAACATAAAACATGCACGTTAGTTCAGCTGGAAACGCTGAATCATCACCGCATGCGAGTGTGTCCGTCTCGTGTTTTTTCTCTGTGTGGTCCCCATGACCCTGAACGTAACAAGCAGGTAAAGAAAATCGATGAAGAGAAGGACGAGCGTAGGGATATTTTGCTCCAAAGCCCTTAGCCTCGCATCTTTGGGTTTGAGTCGTGACTCCTTTTCGTCAGTATGTGTGGTGCACAAGCGTAATGCACCGTATTGACATCTGAACACGTCAAAGCAGAAGAAATCCTCATCCCGTTGTTGAGAGACTTCCTAAGATTCGCTCCATACATCATCAGCACTCGGCACTCATCAAGCCGTCTCACTCACGCGGGGCATTAATGCATTTTGATGATATCAGCGTTTCAGAGGCCATTAAGACGAGCAGAGAGCATTGACAGAGAAATTTTAACAGAGAGCACTGAATGTTACAGACCTGCCTGATGGAGGGGTTCACATCTGGATTGATCGTGCTCTCCATTTGGGTTTGTTTATCTTTCGTTTTTCTCATAAAAGCCGCACGGAGTTAATGGAACACGTGTGGAAAAAAATCACAGCGAACGCCGGTGCACTCCTCCAGGCAGTTGTTCCGTTTCATGGTAAGACTTCAGCAAAACCTCACCATTAGTTTCTCAGATGTTTCCAGCGGCGCAACAAGTGAAGGGACATCCATGTTGCACATGAGCAAACACACACCAACACACACAACAGGCGTGTTTGCAGACAGACAAACAGAGCAGATGGATAAATAAATGATGTGTGTGATCTATAATGAATGCTTCTTGTTCATTACACATCCTCGTGTTCAACAGGCCGCAGCGCTGGCCTCACGGCGGTCTTCATGCGGCGCATCAGAGTTCTTTAGACAAGCGGCTCATTGATTAAGTTTGATCTCAGAGTTGGAGGCACATGACCACAGCTGTGTGTTGTTTCTGTTTTTCAATCCGTCCATCACCTTTTGCTTGTTCTGGTCTCGGTGGCAGCGTCTTGAATGGGGAGGTTCAGACGTCTTTGTGCACAGCCACCTATTCCAGCTCTCCTGGGAGGGGTGCAAAGTGTTCCCGGCCAGCTGAAAGGCTCTGTCGTGTCTTTCTCAGGGGTCTTCTCCTCATTGGACATGACTGGAACACCTCAGGGGACATCCATATCAGATGCCCAAACCACCTCAACTGGTTCCTCTCTGTGTGGAGGAGCAGCGGCTCTGGGACTCCCAGACAGTGGTGGGACTAAGCACAAATACTTTGTTACAGGGAACCCCCGACCTACGAACGAGTTCGGGACCTAAGAACCGTTCGCAGCTCGATCCTGTCGTAGGTAGGGGGTGAAAATTGCGTCCCGTTCGTAGGTCGTTATTTCGTTCGTAGGTCGCGGAAATACCGCTAACGGTGCGCCGCGCAGACATTTAACAGCATGAGACTGACATTCTGGGCCATAAACATGCACAGAACTTTATTTACAAACACTTATCTAAACCATTACACCACACATTCATCCATAAACACACACAGTAACTGTACATCAGTAACTTCACATCAGAACTGCAGGAAATCACATCAGCAAAATGATGTCAACAATCACACATGAACACTTCTCAAAGTGCAGCTTTTAACATCAGAGCAGCAGCAAATCAGGGACTCCCATCAGCAAAATGATGTCAACAATCACACATGAACACTTCTCAAAGTGCAGCTTTTAACATCAGAAGCAGCAAATCAGGGACTCCCATCAGCAAAATGATGTCAACAATCACACATGAACACTTCTCAAAGTGCAGCTTTTAACATCAGAGCAGCAAATCAGCAGGAACTGACATCAGCAAAATGATGTCAACAATCACACATGAATCCATAAATCCATCAGCAGCATCACATCTATCAGAAGCATGTTGCAACCATCATGTTTTTGAAACCAGTGCGTTGATGAGTGTCCATGTGCATGAGAAAGAAGTCCATGAACTCAGAAAAAGCTAGAAGCAGCAGAAAAATGAAACAAAATTGCCTTACTTTGACTGAAGTGTAGGTAGACAGATGTTTTTCTCTCGTTCGTATGTCTCTTCTCATCAATCACCGTAACTAACCCACGAGGGACAAAATGGCCGCAGCCCTTTAAATAGTTACCGCTTTACCTGTACGGATCCCTCCGCCGCCAGGTGCACTGCGGCTGTGTGTACATCCGCCAGAAGCCCAGCCCCCCCCTCTCGCTGGCGGTACTTTTCCACTGTCATGCGCAGTGTCACACCCATGCCCAACAAGCAACAGCCAAAGGCAATCCCCTCCCCCACCTCGCCGATTGCCATATGTGACGCAGTTACGCCGTAGCTCGATTATATACTTGTAATGGGGCTCGTTCGTAGGTCGTGCATCCAGTCTGCCGTAGCTCGATTATATATTTTAGCTTGGTTCGTTCGTAGGTCACGAACTTTTCGCCGTAGCTCGATGGCATTCTTCAACTTTGGCTCGTTCGTAGGTCCCGTGGTTCGCAGGTCGATGGAGTCGTAGGTCGGGGGTTCCCTGTACTGTACTTAAGCACATTTTTCATGTATCAGTAATTTACTTAAGTAGAATTAAATGTGGGTACTTTTACTTTTACTGCACTACATTTTACATGAAGTATCTGTACTTTCTACTACACTACATTTCTATAATGTGTAGAGTTACAAGTTACATTCACGTTGCAGTTTTTTGATTTGTCGTTAGTTTGAAAGTAACTGAAGTTGAGAGGAGTTGGTCTATTGAATCACTGCAAAGTGGACAGGTAACATTAGACCTGCCTTCAAGAAAAGCTGGACCAATGATGTATATTCTAGTATATATGACATTGAGCTGGGTGCACCCCCAGCACCACTAACACACCCACATTGGATTCAACCGCGGAAAGTCAGCCAGAAGATACACAACCCCCATGCCCTTATTGAAAGATTATTGAAAGACTATTGAAATATTATTGAAAGACAATTGAAAGACTGTTCAGTACAGCAGGACAGATTCTCTCTCCCAAAAGAACCAGACTGGACTCAAAAAACTTGAGAACCAACTTCTTCTGAACTTGAAAGAGAAATTCTTGCTACAATAATAAATTGTGTCAGTTCAGGGGATGTTAGGAGACAAGAGATGGCTCGACACTCGGGTCTATGTTTCGAAAATGGTGTCAGGAAGTTAAAATATTGTTCACTATTGACCCATTACAAGTTTGACGAGACAGTATTTTAACTAGAGTTGACGACAAACTGCAGTTGAAATGATCAGAGCCTGTTCCTTTTTTAGGTCTAATGCTCCTTTTTTCTGTCAGACAACTTTTACTTAAATATTTTTACTGCAGTTAAAATGACACATTGCTTTTGTTCTTTGTTAAATAAAAACTTTCAAAGGTAAAATCATTCCTCTTTCTTATTTTTGCTTAATGAAATTTAACTCTGCATGTCATCCCTGAAATTTTGTCGCACAGAATCACAAGTCCAAGTGTGAACTGTGTCACAGAGTAAACACAATAAAAACATGCATTATCTGCAGCATTGTTCTTTAAAATGGCTCAACACTATTACTGTATTACAGAAAATATACATACAGTACGCACACTTGATATTGTAGACCATTGCATTAGTTAATACATTCAGCAAGTACTTTTACTTTAAAGGTTCAGTATGCAGTTTCTGTAGAACTGCAGCAGTTAGAAATATTTTCAACAGGCAAAGCATTCTGATCCCTCCCCCTCAGAGCCATATGTGGCTCTGCCCCCTTGTGGTCTGTTGAATTTCAAATTCAAGCTCTGTTTTTATTGGCTGATTCAAATTCAAGCTCTGTTTTTATTGGCTGGTTACAAACTCTGTTTTTATTGGCTGGAAAATGGCGGGTCACCTTTTCTTTTTAGAAATGCTTATTTACCACCTGGAGAAGCAAGGGGACAATATTTTTTTTAATTTTTTTTCAGAGATTACCTGGCTAACATCAGTCTGTCAGGAGGTAGTGACAGAGTGAAGAAATATGTTCATAAAAAAAGCTACATACTGCAGCTTTAATACTTTAAGTATTTTTAAAAGCAAGTACTTATTTACTTTTACTTAAGTAAAAACATTAATATGGTACTTCTACTTTTACTAGAGTACATTTTTGTCTGTTTATTTGTACTTTTACTTAAGTACAGTGTTTGAGTACTTTCTCCACCACTGCTCTCAGATAACTGAACTTCTTACGCCTTTTCTAAGGGAGAATCCAGTTAACTCATTTTGATCGTTTGTATCTGGGATCTCGTTCTTTTGGTCCCGGCACAGAGTTTGTGACTGTGGGAGAGGGTGACAGAGCTAAGGAAATTAAAAATATAACCTGTGGGTTTTCCATTAGCAGGAATCACACGTTTAACTTTTATAAAACAACGTGGTGATCACAGGACTTGATGTTAGTAAGTGTCGGACATTTAAACAAGCTCTCAATAACACTGGCCCAACTGAGGATGCACCACAGGAAGAACTAGAGACTCTGGAGGAGACTGTAGTTAATTTTTTATGGGACAATTACTATGACATAAAATATGAGGACATTTCGTTCTGTTACACCCTGCCCAGTAAACCACCAAATACCAAACCGTCGGTAGTCGTCGAGTTCGTTAGCAGGAAGTTTAGAAACTACGTAATTAGTAAATCAAAGCTACTGAAGGGAACAGACGTTTACATAAATGAACATCTAACAAAAAAAAAATGGAAAAATTGCAAAGGAAGCAAGGTGGTTAAAAAAACAAAATAAAATAGCATCAACATGGACAAGAAATGGAAACATCTTTATCAAAACACATGAAGGGCTAACCCTAAAATGATAAAAGAACTGAAGGATCTAGACGAACTCAGGAGAGGACAAATTACAAATCAATGAAACAACTGAAATGAACAAATACATTAAAACATGACAACATACGAAGACTCAGAACCTAAAATATATAATGTTAATGATGTTATTGATGCTAACTTTTTTCCAGTAATAAAAGATAGCGAATACTACAATGAAGAGCAATTTAATGACATCAATATAACAAATGGAGTTCTCTCTATTATTCACTTTAACAGCAGAAGTATAAATGCAAATATATCCAAAATAACAGATTACTTAAAACAGTTAAACAGAACTTTTACAATAATAGCACTGTCAGAGACATGGCTCAATGATGATAACACAAGTAATATTCACATCGAAGGGTATGAATTATTTCACATGAACAGAAATAATAAAAGAGGTGGTGGTGTCGCTCTATATGTAATGAATGAAATAAAATGTAAATTAAATAATGAAATGTCAATAATAGTTGATAATATTATGGAAATGATAACAATAGAAATAATAAACAAAAATGATAAAAACATAATAATAAGTTGTGTATATAGATCACCAGGATCAAATATAGAAATATTCACTGATAAAATCTTGGAGCTATTGGAGAAGAGTTTTAATAAAAAAGTTTTTTTGTGTGGAGACTTTAACATTGATATGGGAAATAAAACAGATTCAAATAACATCAGTACATTTATAAATTCAATGTACAGTTTAACTTATCATTTTCAACAGGATTATTTCCAGATAATATGAAAGTAGCTAAGGTCGTTCCTCTTTTTAAAAATGGTGATAAATGTGTATTCAACAATTATAGACCTATATCCTTGTTACCACAGTTTTCAAAAATTCTTGAAAAACTATTTGTGAACAGACTAGACCAATTTATAGATAAACAAAATATTCTAAGCAACAGTCAGTATGGGTTTAGATCAAAAAACTCTACATCAATGGCTCTCATGGAATTAATGGAACAAATAACTACTGCTGTCGATCAAAAACAATATTGTATCAGTATTTTTGTTGATTTAAAAAAAGCATTCGATACTATTGATAATAATAATAATAATAATTAATTCAATTTATAACGCACTTTTCATTACTGAAAATCTCAAAGTGCTACACATATATTGAATGCTACACACATTCATAAACCGGTGGCGGCAGACTACCATGCAAGGTGCTTTCCAGTCCTACCGGGAGCAACTCAGGGTTAAGTGTCTTGCCCAAGGACACAACGACACATGGTGCGGGTCCCGGGAGTCGAACCGCCAACTTTCCGATCGGGAGACGACTGCCATTACCACTACACCACGGCCGCCCCTACTTGATCACACCATTCTCCTAGAGATCAGCCATGACGCGTCACAGCTGGTTACACTTCCCGCTGACCGCATTATATACCGAGACTAATTAAACTTAAAATTATAATTCTTATTCAAACAGAATTACCTATTGTCAAAAACAATTGTGGCGCGTGACTTTTTTACACTCATAATATTTTCTAAGTAACGAAATATGCAGTTATTCGTGGAGGAATTCCGTCTGGATGACAGCAGACTGGCGCTCCTAAATTATATGACAGGTCCGGACCACTCGTAAATTTTGTTCGTATCTGAATAAATTCGTAGGATACGAAAACATTTGTTGGATGCCACAAATGATCCTAAATCACTCGTACGCACAGTTTAAGAACAAATCTGTGCGTACGAACGGTTCGTGCATGAGGGTATTGTTTCTTTTGTAAAAAAAAATGAACAAATTTAATAAACATAAACAAACATAAACATAACTACTTCAGGAGTGTTTTTATTAATAGACTGTGTTTTTATTCATTATTTTAGTGTTTTCATTTGTGTCCCTGTTGGTTTAATAGTTTAATGTCTCATTTCTATACAGTATTTAGAACAGTAAAAAATTTAAAAAAGTAATGCGAATGATGTTTTTTCAACAAAGTATTATTGCTCCCATGTAGTTTGTTTTAGGGACGGGGCCAATCCGATCCAGTATCGGTATCCGATTCCAGCATAATTTAATCGGATATCGGATTCAACCTGCCGATATTTCCAATCCAGCTTCAAAGAGCACTTGTGTTCCATCACATTCTGTGACTGCCTTAACATTGTGTGAGTTGAACCCAATGAAGACACTCTTGAGCCTTACAACAGGAAACTCACTGACTTTAACAGAACACAAGAGGCAGGTCTATACCACACACATGTCCTTCTTACTCATGGTGCAGCTGGAAGAAAAAAATGCTAAGCATGATGGGAAATACAACACAGCCACTCCCCTTAACCACTAAGGAAGTGGATTTTGTTGTCTTTCCCATCATGCTTAGCAGTTTTTTAGTTTGCTAGCTTTAGGTGCATCTGGAAAACTAAAAAAACGCTAAGCATGATGGGAAAGACAACACAGCCACTCCCCTTAACCACTAAGGAAGTGGATTTTGTTGTCTTTCCCATCATGCTTAGCGTTTTTTTTTTAGTTTTTCCAGCTGAACCATGAGTGAGAAGGACATGTGTGTGGTAGACTTGCCTCTTGTGTGCTGTTACAGTTTGTGAGTTTCCTGTTGTAAGGCTCAATGATGTCTTCATTGGGTTTATCTCACACAATGTTAAAATGAATAATCTCAGTATAAATATCATTATACAGATTCACATACCTGAACAGTATCGGATCGGAAAAGTAATGATCGATACCCAGTTCTTAAGTATCGGATCGGAAGTGAGAAATGTAGATTGGTGCATCCCTAGTTTGTTTAGCTTCTAACTCCGCAGCCCCCATCAGTCATTAAACGTAAGCTCAGTCTGCCAAATCACAGTTTTCCCAGCATGCATTGGCTCGTTGCCACCTCGTATCACAGAGGAGCCGCTGAGCTCGGCTCAAAGAGCAGCTGAGGATTAAACGAGGGCTGGGTGAAGCTCAAAGATCACAGCGGTGGGGGGAAAGAGAAGATGGACACAACTCCCTGGGGGACTGATGGTCGCGTTGTTTTATAGGTGCTGTCATGTGCACAACCGGTGAGCCCCCCCACCACCACCCAACCCCACTCTCTCTGCAGCCCCCTCCTTGATTTGTCCTCAAGACACAACTCAAGATAAAATGTCATCATGTTTTGGCAGCAGATGTTTACATACACTGAAACATTTATTATCTCACTTTCTGATTTTGGTAAGTTAGGATTCACAGATGTTTTAAATCATCCATCCACCCATCCATCATATTCCACTTGTTCCGGAGTCGTGTCTCGGGGGCAGCAGCAGGGAGGTCCAGACATCTCTTTCAACCTCCTGTATCCACAAACTCATTCTTTCAGTCTCTACCCAGAGTTCATGACCAGAGGTGAGGGTAGAAACGTAGATTGATCAGCAAACAGAGAGCTTTGACTTACAGCTCAGCTCCCTCTTCACCAAAACGGACCGGCACAGAGTCCACAACATTGCAGCTGCATTTGTCAGTCTCACGCTCCATTCGTCCCTCACTCGTGAACAAAACCCAGAGATACTTGAACTCCTCCACTTGAGGCAGAACCTCAACCAAAAGAGAACAATTCATCCTTTCATACAGAGTTTATTTATTTATTTGTTTTTATTTTATTTATAAATATGTTCATTTACAAAAAAATACAATACAAAACAATCCCAAACGATAACATACAAAATATTTAAAAAAATGAAAGGTAGCAGAAAGAAGAAAAAATCTTATTATATCTGCCCTTTTTTTTAAACAATCAGTTCAAACAATAATAATCTTCCAGTAACAGAACAAAATGAATAACTCTTTCTAATTTTCTAACTAATAAAATATGCATTACGCTATTTCATATATATTTTTAACAATTCAGTTTTGATCATTTTCTTAAATGTACACATTTAGCACTTTGAGATTTTTATTAATGAAAAGTGCATTACAAATTGAATTCATTATTATTATTATTATTATTATTATTTACTTGGCATTTTTAATTTCATTCTCCAAACCATTCCATAATCTAATTCCCTGGATTGAGGTAGAACATCCCTTCAAACTAGTTCTGAATTTTGGTTTTACAAATATGTCTGTCCCCTTAAGATTATAACAACTTTGTCTTTTAACAAAATGTATTTGGATATTTAAAGGTAATGTGTTATTTTGAGCCCTATACATAACTGATAAAATATTATAATCTACCAAATCATGGAACTTCAATAACTTCAGTTGATAAAATAATGTACTTGATGGATGACAGTAATGTTTTCTAGTGATAATTCTTACAGCTCTTTTCTGTAATACAAAAATAGGCTTTGTGATTGTTTTACACGCTTTCCCCCAAACATCAATACAATAGATTAAGTGTGGAACAATGATTGTGTTATACAACAAATACAGAGCTTTATCATTCAATAGGTCTCTGACTTTGTATAGTACTGCAATCGATTTAGCTATTTTTATTCTTACAGAATTTATGTGTTGTTTCCATGTCAGTTTGTCATCAATAATAACACCCAAAAACTTCACCTCACTCACTCTACAAATCTCAACACCCTCAATTTTGAATGTAAAGTCAACAGTTTTTATTACTGAATATCATGTAATTAGTTTTATGTAGATTTAATGATAATTTATTAAGTTTAAACCAAGTTTGTAATTTGACAAATTCTGTCTTCGTCAATTCCAACATTTGTTCTATATCTTTACCCAAACAAAAAAATGTGGTATCATCAGCAAAAAGGACACATTTAAGGAGTCCTGACACATTTACCAAGTCATTCACATATAAAATAAATAGCTTTGGTCCAAGTACAGAGCCTTGGGGAACTCCACATGTGATATTACAGAGGTCAGATCTTACATCATTTATTTGTACAAATTGTTTCCTATCTTTTAAGTAGCTAGATACCCACTGTAATGCTGGTCCTCTAATACCATATTTGTTCAATTTTTCAAGGAGAATGGTGTGATCAGTAGTATTGAATGCTTTTTTAAAATCAACAAAAATACTGACACAATATTGTTTTTGATCAACAGCAGTAGTTATTTGTTCCATTAATTCCATGAGAGCCATTGATGTAGAGGTTTTTTTTGCTCTAAACCCATTTAAATTTAGTTCCTGCCAGTTAATGAGAATTATTATTATTTCAAAGTCATACATTTACATCCATTTTCTTAGTGTTTGGTATATTTGCCTTTGAACAGTTTGCTGGAATTTTGTCTCATTTGTCGAGACAAAATTGTGTCAGGTTTGTAGGACGCCTGTTCACTTCTGCCACACATTTTAGTAATGGCCACTTCAAAACCTTAACTTTATCTTTAAGCCACTTCAGAACTGTTTTGACTGTTGAGTGTCAGTGTCCATTTAAAGACTGATTTATGTTCAAGCTCCATCATACTGGCTGATGTTGAGATGTTTCAATATTACAATGTTCTTTCTTCAAAGTCTTAGTTTTAGTGAGGTTTTAGTGAAATTAAAACATTCAAACACAAACAAACAAATAAACAAACAAACACAAAATTCTGGACAGTATTCAGAATAACAGTGTCTTTCTCGCTGAGTGGCAGATAATGCTTGCAGCTTCAGCAGCAGCAGCTTCAGCAGCTCTTTTGCTTTTGTTCTGGCGTTTTGATGATGATGATTATGATGATAATTTTTATTTCAGACAGACATTTCACCGCAAAACATAATACTGAAGACTTTCATGTTTCCAAGTATAGATACAATCTTAATATTAAATGAACATACCAATTTTTATATGCTAATATACATTTTTTTCTTTTCCTTTCCTCTAATGGTGACTGTGAGTCTGAAAAGGAGTATGATGAAGTTTAACTTATATTATCATACCCCTTATCCATTCAATAATTCATAGGATAAATAGTCTTCCTGTTGCCAGTATCCCTTCCAGAAAAAAAAGAAGTAATATTAATTTTAATAATAATAATAATAAAAATAACTAACAGTATTTTCTGGACTAGATGAAAGTATACATACATATACATACTCACATAGATATACATACACATCTACCTGCATAAATACATAGATAACATTTCCTTATTTACACATCCACATATATTTACACACATATACACAGATCAGCACCCAATTGTCCAAATCATCCTCAGTTCTATCATTACCATCCAATTTCTCACCCTTGATCATCCTTATACTTTTGAATAATAATCATTTTTAGTCTTTTCTTAAAATACCTCATGCTTGGACTTTGCTTCAACTCTTTGGTGAGTTTATTCCAAATCCTCACTCCAATGACCGAAATGCACATTCTTTTCATTGTTGTTCTCACCTTCAAAGTTCTGAAATTCAGGTTTTCTCTATAGTCATATCTCCCGACTTTGTCAGTAAATAAATTTTGTATATTTTCTGGTAATAGTTTGTTTCTAACTTTATACATAAATTGTGCAGTTTGAAACTCTATCAAATCTTGGAATTTAATAAAATTAGAATCAATAAATAAATTGTTAGTATGACAATAAAAATCAACCTTATGAACTAATCGAATGGCTCTTTTCTGTAATGTGCATAATGGTTGGAGCGAGGTTTTGTAAGTGTTGCCCCAAACTTCCACACAGTAATTTAGATATGGCAAAATAAGTGAGCAGTAAATAATATGAAGAGCAGAATAATTTAAAAATTTTCTAGCATTAGAGAGAACAGCTACACTTCTTGCTATTTTAGATTGAACATACTTAATATGAGGTTTCCAACAGATCTTATTATGAATCAATACTCCCAAAAACCGAATTTCCGTCACTTTCTCCAATATCACATTATCAATTTTTATTTGTGACTCACTATGCCCGTTACAATTCCCGAATAACATAAACTTGGTTTTATCTAAATTTAGAGATAATTTATTAATATCAAACCACTTTTTCAATTTACATAACTCTAAATTAATTTCTATCAAAAGCTGCCGTAAATTTTCACCTGTACAAAAAATATTTGTGTCATCTGCAAATAAAACAAAAGTAAACAATTTAGAGACCTTACATATGTCATTTATGTATAAATTAAACAACTTTGGCCCCAATACTGAACCCTGTGGGACACCACAAACAATGTCCAAGCACGAGGACTGGAAATCACCTATTTGCACAAATTGTTGCCTGTTACTAAGATAATTTTTCAACCAGTGCAAAACTACTCCTCTCAAACCATAGCACTCTAGTTTCTTAATTAGTATTTCATGATCAATTGTGTCAAATGCTTTTTTTAGGTCGATAAATATCCCAACAGCTGGTTTCTTTTTGTCTAGTGCATTGGTCACTTCTTCTATTAATTGAATAACTGCCATCGCTGTAGATCTCTGTGACCTAAATCCATACTGATTCTCTGAGAGTAGTTTGTATTTATTAACAAATCTATCCAATCTAGTAACGAATATCTTTTCCAAAATTTTGGAGAACTGTGGAAGTAATGATACAGGTCTGTAATTTGTGAAATGATGTCTATTTCCAGATTTATATATTGGGATGACTTTTGCAATTTTCATTTTTTGTGGAAATATACCTGTTTGAATTGACAGATTACAAATATATGTTAGTGGCTGAATAATTTCCTCAATCACCTTCTTTATTATTATTATATCAATGCCATCACATCATAATAATGTGCAGTAAGTGAAATATGCAGTGAGTTTAGTATTAAAATTTAAACTTAACTTTATGGAATGCTGGGAATTATTAAGAAATTAAAGGTATGTACTGTATTTTTTTGTTTGTGTACCATACCTCCATGCCTAAACCTAGTAAAGTTTCTGCAGAACATGATATTCATTCAACAGCTGAATCATATGTGTTGATTTGAAAGTGATAATTGGTGTAAAAATATTAGCTCAATGGTATATTATGTGTCCTCTGTTATTAAAATAAGCTAACAATGACTCAGTTATACCTATAAACGTTAACCTTTAATTTTTTTTAAAGCCATGAAGGTCTCTGAGGTTCCACCACTACCACCACCTGAGATGTCAGAGAACAACAGTGCAGCTGTGGCACCTGAGGTTCCTGCAGGTCTTGACTCCGAGTCCTCCGTGGTTCAGACTACAGAGCATGAGGAGATGAGCGGTAACGGAGAGCTCGAAGAGGCTTCTGGTAATTTTTTTTTTAGGACTACACAGTGCAGAGTTAGATGCATTTATAGACATTACCGTATTCTCCGGCCTATAAGTCACACCAGAGTATAAGTCGCACCAGTCCAATTATGTCCAATGAAGTGGAAAAATCCACCTATAAGTCGCACCTCACGGCACAAAACGAGCACGCGCAGCAACAACAGACCTGCAGTGCAGCAAACAGACCTGCATCTCTTTGATCTTTAAAGATAAACACATAAAAAATATATTCTTGTTAGCTGACATTACAGTAAAAGTGTGTCTCAGATTAACTTTTCTTGATAAATGCACTTTGACGATTAAAACTGTTAAATTAAGTGACCATTTTTTTGACCAAAGTGAAAAAAAAAAAAAATCCACGTATAAGTCGCACCGGCCTATAAGTCGCAGGGCTTAGAAATGTATGCAAAAAGGTGCGACTTATAGGCCGGAGAATATGGTACTGTGTTTAGGACTCTGTCGCTGGTATTAAATATAAATACCGGTACTCAGTCACTTTCAAGGCCTGAGGTCTGATGTGGTAGTAGCTGTCAGTTGTTAGTTTAGTCTCTAATGTTATCTTTATTTGTAATGAGTCCTCAGCTTGACGAGACTATTAAAGGTTAAATTGAATTGGGGAAAACAAAAAAAATTGGCCACAAGTTTATCTATTATTTTGTTGATCGTAACGACCGCTTTTATTTTGAAAAGTTTTAAATATTAGAGCAATTTAAAATGTGTTGCTAATGTTGCTAATTAAAAAGTCAGTCATTTTGAATTTTACTCTTCTGAAATAATTACCATTTTTGTTGGTGCTCATATTTCAACGTAAATCAAACAAAAACATTTGAAAATACAGTGAATGCAAAGTGCAGAATAAAAGACGAACACAAGCTAAAAGCTAAGTGTAGCAAAATTATAGCAAAAAATCTAAAAGTAGTTAAACTTACCAGAAAGCTAAAAGATTTTAGGCAAGCTAAAATGAGCAAAAAGCTAGCTGCACGTTAATTATGACAAAAACCAATGCTAAAAACAAAACAACGCAAAACGTCAGTCGTAACAATCGTAAAAAGTTAACTTAAAGCTGTTGAACAAAAAAATAGCTTAAAACGAATCACTAGCTAAAAGCTATAGCAACAATTTAAAAAAAATAAAAACAGGTCATAGCTAAAAGTAGAAAAACTAGTTAAAATCCAAAGCAAGAAAAATACTAGCCTGGTTAAAACCAGACCCTTGTCCTTCACTTTGCTTTGGACTAGGGTCTGGGATTTCTCCCATAGACAACGATTTCTCCGGTCGATTTTTGACCGGACCAATCAGAGAACAGAAGGCGGAGTTTTGAACGACGTCGACTGACGTCGTCAGTTAAAATGGCTGCCGCCACGAAGGAATTTTCATGAAAACAAGGTAAAAAACTATTATTTCTTTGCTGAGAAAAAATATATTTCTTAGCTGACGTTATATCAGAAGTGTTCCTGAGCTTAACAGTTCCTAAATCAATTCACGAAATGGTCAAATCTGCTGGATTTAAATAGTTTCGGTTTGACATTTTCCAAACAGCCTCGGGTGCGCTACGAAAATAAATGATAAAAAATCGAATTTTATCTCAAATGTTTCATCTAGGCCAACAGTCAGTAAATTAGAGCCATATAATTACACACTGGTAGCAGAAAAAATATCCACCGAGTGGTTTCTGAGCTATTTATCTGATAGCCTGGACCTCGCCAGGCTAAACTAACAAAACTCCGCCTTCTGTTCTCTGATTGGTCCGGTCAAAAATCGACCGGAGAAATCGTTGTCTATGGGAGAAATGCCAGACCCTAGTACAAAGCGAAGTGAAGGACAAGGGTCTGGTTTTAACCAGGCTAGCAAAATACTATCTGAAAACTAAAAGGATCCAAATGTACGGTTAGCTAAAAGTCGCAAAACTAGCTCAAAAGTAGAAGTAGCACAAGGTTAGTTAAATATTAGTTAAACGCCAGGGCCGGATTTATGCAGGGGCTTTCAGGGGCTTGAGCCCGGGGCCCCGGAATTTTAGGGGCCTCCGGACCCGCCCCTTAAGTTTTTTTTTTGTGAACGGATAGTCTCAAACACGTTGTCTCACAAAGGAGAAAACTGTTCTTGTTAGGTTTTATGTAAAACTGGATGATTTTATCTTTTATTCGCTTCAGCGCGGCCGGTCCCCTCCCGCTGCCGGCGGGGGAGGGAGGGGGTGTGTGCGGCCGGTCCCCTCCCGCTGCCGGCGGGGGAGGGGGGGTGCGCGCAGCCGGTCCCCCACCCACCGCTGGTGATAAGGAAGTGAAAGTGGAGGTGAATGGAGAAATAAAAAGTGCAGGAACGGAGGCAAAGGAGCTGGTGTAGGAGAAAGCAGGGGCGGCTGTAGAAGAAATGGAGCTGGGGCCCCCCAAACCAGGTGAAGAAACAAGGGAAGAGAAAAAATGAAGTTGCTGCAAGCGTGTTGCAGGGAAGTTTGTGTTGAAGTCCAGGCAACAATAGCTATTCAGTGATTTTATTTTGTGATGGAAGCATCATATTCTAGTTTCAAACCCTAACATGTGGTTTTGTATTTAACCAGTTCAGGGTTGTTTGTAGTTTGTGACAACTGGCATATTAAAGTTGTAAGTTGTGAAAACTTACTATTCAGTCATTTTCTGCTCATCATCTGAACCAAAGCAAAACAAACAAACATATATATATATATATATATATATATATATATATATATATATATATATATATATATATATATATATATATATATATATATATATATATATATATA